>OMNW01001065.1:38843-53997 GCA_900303245.1 Selene dorsalis | reverse complement strand
TGGGGTTTTTTTTTTTTTGGTATTTTGTCACAGTCCTTGTTTGGCCTATGTCGCCTCTGCACGCTGCATTTAAATGAGATGTGCAAACACCCTTGCCCAGGAACAGGTGTTAAAATGCTAATGCTAATGGCTGGCATCTACAGTAGACAGCGTTCTGTTCCCTCTCCACCTATGTCAGGCATAGAGTGTGGAGGGCAAAGGGAAGGAGGGGAGGAGGGGAGGAGGGGTGCTTGTTCCCCAATCACAGGAGATGATGAGGCAGGGAAAAAAAGGGCCTCCTCTGTTGTCTGCTGGGTGGGACTGGGGGTGGGGGGGGTTTAGCTGCCAACACTGGCGCCAAAGCTAGGTGGATCACCTGTGGTACACGCTGGCAGCAGAGTGGGTGGGTGGTCTGTTGCCAAGGGTAACCTGCCTGGGATCAAGACTCTACCTTCCACTTTGCCTGCTGAGGTGTCAGGGATGAAGGTGAAGGGAAGGAGAGAGAAAAGACTCACGGGATGAAAGTGGACATGTAGAAAGAAAGACAGGAGGCTGTGAGGTGAGGAGAGAGAGGGAGCTGCAGAAAAATGATTAACTAAGGATCGAATGCATTATGCGTCCCGCTCGCAAATAAACTCCCTTTCCCCCCCCTCTTCCATTTCTCTGTCTTTGATAGTCTACAGAGGAGGAGATTCATTTTATTTTCAGTCTCTATGATAATATCAATTCGCGGGTCGCTCCTTCCCACTAAGCACTGAAGACATTGATTGCCGCTGTTTAAATTCGCACCATTTGCAGTGTAATTGCTTCAACTTGGAGAGATTATGATTTGGTAAGAGGATAGTGTATCTCCAGTTGCCATAAACATAGTTGTAATGGAGATATATTAGTGGTGCTTGTGAAATTGTAAAAAAAAAACAACAACAAAAAAAACACCTGCATGACCAACACAATATACACATCATATTTGTATCCTAGCCATTTATCATCTTTCAGCAGTGATGACACACACTCACTCAAATACTATGCTTCCAATTTTCAGACACTCAGTTCTAGTATTTCCATTTTATGGCAAATTCTGTACTTTTTAATCCACTGCATTTATTTGACAATTGTAGTAAGTTCACAGAAAAAAACATACAATAAGCTAAAAACCGTATATTTTTGAATCTTAGAAAAGCATTTTGTCTTTGTGTCTTTGGTTGATGTCTGGATATTATTAGTTTAACCATTGAGCTCATTTCTCTATGAAGTTCTCTAATGGTTCACTTAAGTATCTTATTAGGGTGAAAAGAGGTCCAATTATCCAATACAAAAAAAAACGTTGGAGAACAAGCCATAAAATTAAAGGAGCCATATTGTAGAAAGTGATATTTTCCTTGTCTTTTTCGATTATAAAGCAGCTCGAGGTGCTGCATTAATGCTGTGACAGTATCAAATGCTCAGCCAAATGCTCACAGCCTGTGTCTAGAAACTGTGCCCTAAAATGAGCCATTAGGATTTCCATAATTTTGTGATGTCACAACAAAAGAGTCTCCATCTTCGCATATTAAGCATAGTCCCCCAAAAATCACTGGCCAATGCTCTGTTTTCCTGTGTTTTAAATTCATCAACAGCACAACAACAAGCAGTCACTCTGTGTGTGAGCTTACAGCGACAAGGCAGAAAAATGAACATCAGCCAAGATGGTAATATTAAAGACCGGTTATGAGTGTATTCTTTCTGAAATACCAGAACATTTAAGAAAATGATCATCCATTCAGCTCATGTCAGTGCTGAACAGATGGTCACTGCTACATTTGCCTACGAGTTTTCCCAGGCTACAGGCTTGTCATACTTAAAATCACAAATGTATCTTCTTATGGATATCAACACCTCCTTCTTCCTTCCTTCTCAATGAAAAATGCGTCTTATGAATTGATGCATTAGTATTAACAATTCCATACCATTATATAGCTGTTATGGGTGGTGCAGTGGTGTGGTGGTTAGCACCCCCTCCTCTCAGTAAGAAGGCACTGAATTTGAACTGTGGGCCTGAAGCCTCTCTGGGTGGAGTTTGCATGTTCTCTCTGTGCCTGTGTGGGTTCTCTCCAGGTTCTCCAGCTTTCTCCCACAGTCCAAACACAAGCGGTGGACTGGAGAGTCTAAATTGCCCATAGGCGTAAATTCAAGTCAAACTTTATTTATAAAGCACATTTAAAACAACTGAAGTTTACCAAAGTACTGTACAGGTCAAAAAATGTGAACGTATATATGTAGGATATAACATAAAATAAAAAGCAAGAAATATTTTTCAGGAGTCAACCTCAACCTGAGTTAAATGCCTTGGAGAATAAACTACTCTTAAAAGAAGACTTAAAGACCTCTAGGGTCTGGGCAGATCTGATATGCACGGGCTGGCTATTCCAGAGCCTAGGGGCGACCACACTGAAGGCTTGGTTGCCTTTGGTCCTCAGCCCAGTTTTAGGGGCAACAAGCAGCAGGTATGTAAAAGTGCAAGAGGTCAGATAAATACTGCAGCGCCAGCCCATGTAAGACTTTAAAAACAATCAATAAAATCTTAAAATCAATTCTAAAATGCACCGGGAGCCAGTGAAGTGAGGCCAGGACTGAAGAGATGTGGCTGCGTTTATTCATACGAGTGAGGAGACAGGCAGCTGCACTTTGTAATGACTGATTGATACCAACATACAAAGAATGTGATAAAGCATATATGCATTCCTTGTGTCTATATGTTGACCCTTTCAGAGTATACTCAACCCTCGCCCCATGCCAGCCAGCTCCGAACACCCACCCCCCCGTGAGCCTGCATGGATAAGCTGTACAGTACAGACAAAGGATGGATGCATGTATATACATTCATCTGTTATGATGGACATCTTCATTGGAAAACCGGCATCATCTTTCTTTTAATATTTCAGGGTCATTTCTCTTATAATACATTTCAATATTATTCAAGCACAGGACTTTCACTTGTAATACGGCATTTAATAGTTAACAGTAAACTAATGTAATGGGACTTGAATTCAACCAAAGGATCTGAATACTTCTCCCGACGCCCTCTTTCAGTGAGAATCATGTATCTTCATCTGGAGACCTCTTATTGTAAACTAGACTGTAACCTCAGACAGATCTAATCTAATGTATGAGTATGAATGAATACCTGAATGGAGAGCCAAGTCAAATCTCTCCTGCGGTGGAGGCTCAGAGGCCACACTGGGTAACATATGCCATCTCTGTGTGCATAGCTGTCATGTCAGCTTGATACCGGTCAACAGTCCAAGTTTCACTTTGCATTTATTCATTTCCAATTCATGACCACATTGGGCACATTAGAGCTGCGTTAAATCAAGCAGAACTGCACCAAAGTCCCTAGAATGCATAACGAGATGATGAGCTCTGATGACGGAGTAAAGATGTTTTTGAAGCAACTTCTTGGCCTCTTATTAGGTCTTAATCTACATTATGGGGTGATATCATATATTTAAGTTATCAGCGTGTAATGAAAACACGTATACGAGATGAGACGGTTGTTTTCAGGGGAAAGTAAACTTTGGGAGTAGGTTACACCAGGGTTTTTTGAGATAAGTCAAGCTATCAGACCCCTGCTGCTAAGCAGCGTGGGGTAACTCACTATCCGTCTACACATGTCACTGCCGTTTAGAGCTGCTTTCATGTGTGTTTTGAGACTGAGCGGTGATGGACAGAGGGCAGAGCGGAGACAGAAAGACAGCAAGAACGAACAAACAAACCAAGGGATCACAGCAGCAGAGACGTGTTGACATTCCAACACATTAATATTCAGTAGTCATTACTACATTACTGTAAAAAAAAACTCACTATTCATGAGTCGCACAAAACCAATCTTCTTATTTGGCCTTAATTTAAATCTCAACTACACATGCGATAATATCACAAACTCTCGCGACACACACCAACACCTGCTACAGTAGATGTTTCCAGGTCCTCATTTTACAATGATGACACACGCAAGGTGAAAACAAGAGCAGCCCCGCTGTCACGGCTGGTAAATGAAAGAGGCCATATTCAGTGATAGATAATACGGAGAGAAAGGGGAGCACTGAAATGGAGACATGAATAGCCAGCACCTAAAATGGCTGAATAAACAGGGGAAAATCTAGGTCGGTCTGTCTCTCCCACTTCAAGGAACATTGAGGCAAGTGCCCTACTTCTTGAATGCTTTGGACACTTTCAGGGCAAAGCTGTTGTCGAACTGAGTCTCCCCTATACGTCTGGCTACGTTCGAGCTATGAGGCCTGTCTGAAAAAGATCCAAATAATAGTGCATTTGCATTCACGTCTACTTACATCCTCCCTGCGTGCTTGTCCTTCCTTGTCAATTATTCTTTATAATTATTTTTTCCTTGCTATTTTGAAAAGGCATTATTTTTCATGAAATTAATTGGCCCAAAAGTAATAAGGCACCAGTCATTTTTAAAGGCAATTTTCTTTTCCATAATATTAAACTGCTAGAAGATAAGTGCGTATCAAAGGCTCAGCAGATAGCACTCATTGCTGCTCTCCTCTCACAATTAACAGGGCTGCCTGCAGAGAGGAGGCATGAAATCTAGGTGATTGGAATGCAAGGAGATGCCAATGTAATTCTGAGAAACGCCATTAACGTTAATCAGGGGCTCCAAATGATTGATTATACCGTTGCCTCCTTACATGTTGCGATCCGTGCATGCATGCCGATGCACATTGCCTGTTGTAAGCATGTCAAGAGCGTGCGATCAAAGCAACTACGGCTTTTATCATTGTGCTTTTATCTGGCTTTTAAGGATTCTAATTGAATAGGTGGGAAAATGGAGATAGTTGCAGATAAATGCAGCGGCAGCGTGTGTGCAAACATGAGTGATGTGACGCCAAATCCTGTGAGCATACGAATGCATTTTCCCACATACTAACAGCACGGATGAGTCAGAGAGAGACACGCGGATATAGATAGGTATGCTGTATATCTTTTTCCATTCAGACATAACTACATGGAGGTTCATGGAGGGCAATACAAACAATCACAATACTGAGCCAAAGAGAGTGACAAATATATTGTCTATCTTGTGCGATGGTGGGAGGTTGTTTTTAAATGTCACAGTGACTCTCAGTGTCTGTCCCAGGTCGGTCTGTGTCACCGCTATCCAACAAGACTGCAGAAGACTCATTGCTGCGTCACACACGGACAGAGGAAAACACACAGACAGACACACACACATGCAAGCCCTCACAAATGGGCTCTGGCACCTTGGCTGCTCGAAGGTTTTAGGAAGCACCGACTTCATGCTGACAGGCACGTGCACTCTGATTTGTCGGTTTTGACATGTACAGGTGCATCAATACCTTAGAATATCATGGAAAAGTTTATTTATGTTGGTAATTCAATTCAAAAAGTGAAACTAATACATTATATAGGTCCATTACGCAGAAAATTAAAAATATTTCATGTCTTTATTTATTGAATTTCTTTTATTTGTAATGATCATGGCTTTCATTTAATGACGACCTAAAATTCAGTATCTCAAAAATTTGATTAGTCTGTCCATTTATACGCACACCATAACTTGGTTGGGACTATTTGACTTGAACTACTGAAATGGACTTTTCCATAATATTCTAATTCATTGAGATGCACCTGTATGAGAAGGTGAATTCGAACAAAAGGACGACCCTCATCTCGACAGGTTTCCTTTAAGATACAAAGACATGTTCCGGAGGCCTTCCTTTGAGCAGCCTTCACAGTTTGACCGATGTTTGCTTGTTTTTTTTTTTTTCCAATTTTGTGTAGACTAAGCTGCAGGAAAGGAGACCAAGAGCAGTGCAGCCTGATAAAAACACACACGACAGCAGAGGCTTTACAGACAATTCTCTCTCTGCTTGTTGAGTGAGTGTGCGATACTCCAAAGGAATTAAGGCCAATAGATAGCTTGTTCATGTACGGACTCTGATGATGATGTGCGTTATCTCAATCAAAAGCCACAAAATAAACAGGCGATGAATAGTTCATATGGCTCCAGCCCTCCTTTCAAACCTAAACAATGTTCAGCACAGTGAAGGAAGCAGAGTCTGGGAGAAAGAGAATAAAAACAACACGTCCTGCTGCTCTCTTCCCCATCTGTGTTTGCAACAGCAGAGCAAACATTACTCCTATTTTTTCATCTCCCTGCTCCCCTGCCCTACTAACAAAACCACCCACCCACCACCATCTTCGTCTTTTCCCTACAAAGCTGTACGGAAACTAGGTGCTTCCTCCTTCCCTCCGCCAGATGCTGTGGAGACTCTGGGCCAAGTCGGGCACAGTGGGTGTCTGTCATTTCGGACTCGCTGTCGGGTGAGTTTATCTGTCATAGAAGGCGTCCTCACACCGTCGCCCCTGAAGGGAGATTAGACACACTGCGCTGACTCTCTCTGCCCATATCTGTTTTACCTCTCGCTACATATCTGTAGCCCTTCTAGCCGTCTGTTGCTCTCTCTCCCCATCAACATTCCCTCTCTCTCTTTAGCCATCACTGTCTCTGTCCCCTGTCTCATTCTCTCTGCCTCCTCCCTCCCACTATTTGTCAGTGTGCGCTCCACTGAGCCAGGACTGTGAACAGGTTACAGTAGTCGAGAGGGGAGGTCTACCAGGATCAGCCAAGCAAGGCACAGATGGGCCTCCTTGTCTGTTCAGCAAGACCGCTGACACAGGTTAAAGCAGGAGAATGCACATGTTGTATTTCAATCTCTCCTTTCTGCTGCAGCTGACAGCTAAACCAGTGCAATAATGTCATATAATCCTTTGTATCACGTCAAAGACACACGTCTGTCACTGTCAACACCCACCCGCTCTTTCCCCTTCTGTTGCCACTGAGACTCATTTCTACAAGACATTTAAAAATGTAACCGTTTAGGAATTTAAAACTTGTGAAAAAGCTTATACTGCAGGAAGTTAGACAATAACTGCACAAACGCCAAAAGCCCACAGTATCCATACAGTAGCTATAGAGTCTAGGGCACAAGCAGCTCAAATAAACTAAAGCCAAAACAAGGTTTAATCTCATCCCTGCCAGCACTGCAGAAGACATTTTTCATAGTGGATTTTATAATTAGAGTGTTATCCAACTTGTGCCAACCCCCGAGTGGCAGCATTGGCACACAGGAGGAGGAGGCCCCTTGGAGGCTTTTCCGAGCAAAAGGCATATGTAATGAGTCATGAGGTCCTTCTCCGCTCCAAATGACATTAAATGCTGTCCAGGCAGAAGCCTGCTGGTAAACGGCCAACACATGTGCAGGTTGTGGCGATTCAGCACCAGGGACACGGTGAAACAGCCACATCTGGTTTCTTCAATAACATGTGCAATTGCGTCATGTGAATGTCAAGAACATGCTTCTCATCTGAAATAGAGAAAATATGATGAATGCTGTATTTTTTGAGTGACCGAGCTGGGTAAACCATCAAAGAAGTCCAGGGAAGGACGTCTTTTCTGTCTCGGCTTTGGCCGGTCAGGCATGTTCCAGCAAGATGAGAATGAATTAAAGATAACATGGAAAGAATGAATTAACCATGTGGTCTTCAGCCTTCAAACCAACTTAATCAAAGGGGTCTTGTGAAATTCTGAGGGGGGAGGGGAGAGAGGTTGTGGCGGTGCTTTCACCTATGTCTGTCGTCTCATCATGACATCTTTGTGCTGACTCATGCTGTTGCAGCCACAGGCTTAGATCTTCCAGAGGGACGGATCGAGGGGGTCATCAGGCAAGGACTGATTTCACACACGCGTGCGAACATGCCCAAACACACACACACCTATTTCTGCATAATAAGCCCTGGCTCTATTTTTACTTTATCCTGAATGTGCTTATTCTATACAGAGCATTATACATGATCATATTCTTAAAGACAAACTGAACCTAAAATGACTCTTGTCATGGTATTGTATGTTTTTAACAATTTCTGTAACATTCAATGTTTCATTGACTCTGTAATTTTAAAGGGGCGCTACAGTAATTCAGTGTTGCTTTCATGTAACAGGCAGACATATCGGGACTTTCAGATCTGTGAATCAAGCACCAAAAATACTGGATTCTACATTTTTCCAAAAATGCTACACAGTATTTTATTATTTTTCCTTTTTTCTGAGAGTTATTTTCCTAAGACTTGACAAAGCTGCTGTAGAGCCACAGAAGAGAAGAGAAGATCTAATGTTTTCAGTTGACTAATGATTTAAACTGCACTTCTTCAAACCTGCATAGCTGTAAAACAATCAGATCCATTTAAAATCCAAGTAACTACTCGTGTATTTGATCAAATCATAATTCTCTTTATTAGTTCAGTCTGAGTCTCGTTGGAAGAGAAGAACTGTGACTTGACTCAAACAGCAAACTCAAGACTTAGTGGAAGGTGTACCAGTTTAACACTATGTCCATTCTCCCTGTAACAGTTCTTTCCACATATCTCCCTAAAAGTGAGGGTTACACATCATTTCCTTTCTGATTAGAAGGAATAATGGGACCTGTGAGATAAAGTATTACCTCTTTTCCCTTTCCGCAAATTAACCAAATTCAGATACGTAGACTTAACTTCATAGAGTGGAATGAAACAGCAGAAACCTGAACACTCCTCCAGGAAACCATTATCATTATGACATATTGATTAACTATCACAGTTTAAGAACAGGAGTAGGTTTTTCCTTCGATTTTCATCCATTTCATTTAATCCTTGAACCTTAAAGTGACCCCTTGCAAAAACCATGACCCAGCTGGAAAAACCTCAAACCGATCCACATACATACATATGCATCTCACAGGCACCTAAAGTATGTCCTCAGGATAAAAAGGTCATAACCTTATTGGTTGATTTGGGCGCGTAACCAGGATGGATTCTATTGCGGGGTCTGCAGCCTCTTTGGAGCCAGCGTTGACCTGACAGGAAATATGGTGTATATGTGTGTGTGTGTATGTTCGAGCTGGGGCACTGAAGGAATACTTTGCAGAACTGGAGCTCACACTAAAAATAGAAATTATATATATTTTTTCCACAAAAGAGACACATAGGAAATGGCTGGGTGCAATGGAAGAGATGTGGAGATGGAAGACTTGGCTGTCACGTCCTTGGCCATCTGCCCCAACGCCTGCCCAGGACGTTTGAGGATCAATAAAACTCCAAGATACACTCCATAACCTTCAGTGCCTCAGTGCTTATAATAATTCTATATAAGAGCCATCCAGTAGGAAATATCTTCTCTCCTTATAGATTGGTTTTCTGATGATCCCAGCTTCATAAAAAAAAAAGTGATATAGTCCTTTTTGTCTCCTTGTCAATAGAGCTTTGTCATGGTGAGAGTCAATAATGGGAGGATTAAATAAATACAAACTGCACTCAGTAAAATGCACACACACTCACTTTCACATTTTCCCTCCATCTGTGAAGGAGCCTCGCACTCAAATTTGATCCCCTCTCTTTTTTATCAGCGAGAGAGAGAGAGAGAGAGAGAGAGAGAGAGCGAGAGAGAGAGCGAGAGTGAGAAAGAGAAAAAAAAAACAACTTCTTGCTGCCTTTTTTTTTAACCAGCAGGAGCTTAATCCTCCATGAATACATTTGCAGTGTGTACATATGTGTATGTACGTGTGTGTCTGTGAGGGAGCCAATCTGCCACACCGTCGCTGATATTCAAGGCAGAAGATTTTTTTCTTTCCTTGGCTTCTTTCCGCTAGATTTATTTTCTAATGTTGACGTTTATCACTTCAACGGGCCCGCAATTCATCATCCCCCCCTTCTTGTCGATAATCCGAAAGGGAGTCAATTTGCTAAAATGTGAATCTCTTTCTTTTATTTGGTTTTTACTCCCCCCCTCCACCTTCCCCCCTGCTACCTCTCTCTCCATCTGTCTCCCTATCGGTGTCTTTGTCCTGTGGCGGCTCAGGTGAGCGACGACGGAGGAGCAGAGAGTGGCTGTAACAGGGTAACGTTGAGCCTCGCGGGAGGATTTAGGGGTGTCTATGCAGCTGAGATGGCACCTAGCCTTCCGTGTTGAGATACACCTCAATCGATTCCAAATCCCTCTGATCTTTCATTAGCTGCTCATCACAAGCTGTCCCGCTCATCACTCAAGCGCACACAGCTGAGTGACTGGAGCAGGGTAAATAGAGGAAATTATAAAATGATGCCCCTGCTAACTGAAGTGGGGTGCTTTGATCTCACAGAGCATCTGTCTACCATCTAAGGCTGTGCAGCTATTTAAAGGCAGGGTTATGTGTACTTACTCCAATATTCACTTTCTCATATTGTGTTTGCTCTCTACTGAACACCGTGGTCACTGCCTAGTTGCTAAGTGTGTGAACAGTAAAGCTACTAGGTCATAGGAAACCTGGACAACAGCGTCTGGATTGAAGTGACTGGGAATATTTCCTGTGAGCAAATGTAAACTTAAACTTTCATCTAACTACTTCTGCTGGTGGGTGATTAGTAAATTTAATCCAATCACTTTCTAAATGAGTGATAATGAATGACTAACTGCAGTAATATAAGATAAAATAACTACCAAAGAAGGGGCTCCACTTAGTGTAACCTCTGTGAAAATAACCTCTGCCTCAACCCAGAGCTTCTTTCACACTGCAGCTGAATCCACACCGACTGACCGACCAGCTTCCATCACCCCATCTAGCCTTTGGTATGACAACAATAGCTTTGTGGCACTGTAGACGAAAAAGAAAGAGGAGCCAGATAAAAAAAAAAAAGGAGCAAGAGATAAGAGGGAGAAAGCAGGGTGGTGGGTGGCGTCAGAGTGAGACAGAAAGGCAACACAATTTGGAATTCACAGCCAATGTGCTTGTGTGCTGAGACCTATCTGAGCCAAGTTTGCCTCTGATCCTGCTCTGAATTTTAAAATACCCACATATCTCTATCTCCCTCCTCAACTCCCTTCCTCCCACCTCCTCTTATTCTTTTTTTCTCTCTCTTTTTCATTCAGCCCCTTGTATTTATTCTACTTTTGGATGTACACGACGCTCTACTCTCTGTCTTTCATCTTCTCCTTCTGTCTCTTCATCACTCCGAGAATGGGATTCGTGTCCTATCATGAAGCTGTGAAAACGCAAGCATCCCCCAGGGGAGTGGCTGTCAGAGAGCAAAGTTAGGAGAGGGAGGCACACTGTTTGTTGTTTCTCATTGAATTTTTCATCTTAATCCATGAAATATACATCGCTGAGGCCAGGACTAAGGCCAGGGACCACATGGGTGCATTGTAATAATGTTACACTGTTTGTCCAGCTTGGACAGTTATTACTTGCTTTTGCTTTCTTGAAATAGGGTTGGGAGGATGACAAGGAGTGGAGTGTGTGGTGTGTGTATGTGTTTATGTGTCAGAGGCTTTGCTACATAAACTGCTCTCCCTCTGAAGTGCCTTTGGTTGACATGACATGAGTGACAGGCAGATGGTCCCTGAAGAGCCCTCCTATCATGTATGGTGAAGTGTTAGTGACAATATACCATGGTGAGAATTTGTTGAAGGAGCCTGTGAAAATGTGTGTGTGCGTGTGTGTTCATAAACACACAGAGCTATACTTTAACAGAAGGTGAGAGAGAATAAGTCTGTGTGTGTGGGTGTCTATGAGAGCAAGGGAGAGGCAGGAATAAAGAGTGTGGGTGCTTGTGTTACATATGTTTGTGTGTATCCATGCATGTGCTGTTTGAGAAAATACAAGACTCGAAAAAGCTTTCGGTTTAATGTGCATTTAAGTGTGTCTGTGCGTGTTTTTCAGTGTTTTAAGTCAAAGCACAAGGTGCCTGCTGAAGATCTTAATTATTCATAACCACGGGCACATCCTCGATCACTCTGTGTCATCTCATGAAAGTCAGTGACATTACTTAACCAGAGCAGCAAATAATTTAAATAATCACTCAAACAACAACAAAAAAATCTGTAATATTAAAAACCTTTTGGCAATGAAGTGATAAAGTGACAGACATTTGACTGAAAAGCCATGGTACAGGAGAATGTTCACATTTTCCAAAGTAAGAAAAGAGAATGGGATGGTATCATGTTGAACTTTAAGTCATTGCGTCAGTGTGTGTCAGCTGGTGGTAATTAATTCATTGCAAATTTGTTTTGCAATTTTGTACCATTACAGTGTAATTTCAGCTGAGGTGAGTCCTGCTTTATCAGTTTATCCTGCTGATGGACACTGAGACAGAATCAGGTTTTAAACTTCTCATCCTGTACACACATGGTGAATATGACTCGATAAAACGGCCATTTAAAAAAATGACACCAATTTTTGACATACAGAAAAGATGCGGCGAAGTGGCACTGCTGCAGAGGAGGAGGGTGCAGGATGCATTGTGGGAAAAATACTTTAATTAAGAAATTGGTATTAAATGCCACAGAAATCCCAGGACTCATTACCTTATACACAGGCCTCTCTTAAGAACAAAAGCCTCAGTCAGTTTAATATTCTATAATGTTAGATGCTTACATTTCAGATCGCAAAGTTTCTAGTGATGTATTGAAATATCTTCTTTGAAAAAAGCCTGTTGTAATGAGCTTCACTGGTTTTAAATTTAGGAGAAAGACGTCAGCGATAACAGATTGGTGCTTGGTGTTGGCTGATGCCCAGACATGAGATAATGGAAATTGTACAGAGAGAGAGAGAAAGTTGGATTTGTGTATTCTTAGAAGAGAGTGCTGTTTGTTTCTCTGGACATAAATGGAGGATCGTCTGCTGTGTGAACTTTAGATAATGGAAACGTGGAGGGAACAAGAAAATGCAGAGTTGTGATTTGGGAGTGGGAGTGTCAAACAGCAGTTTGTTTGTTTTTTTTCTTGCCCTGAGGCTCCCCAAAAGCCGTTCACCCAGCCATGACTATACAAACATCAGCAAACATTGCCACTGCTGATTAAGAGCAAAAAGAATCTAGTTTTACATGTTTCCAAATTAGGAAAACATCCACGAAAACAACAACAACAAAAAACAGCTAGACTCACGAGCTAATACTGTACTGTCTGTAAAATCCACTCTGTCTGATTCTTAACCCACCTACCGAAGCAAACTCTGCCTTCAACCTAATATATAATTCTTTATGATCATATAGTGTTTCCCTGGTGTAGCACGTGAAGATTTACCTCACACACACACACACGAAGGCACTCACCATCTGGAAGCTAGTACACCTGTGAAGCTCAGCCTGCTGTGAAAAGTCAGCCTCAGGGATGGTCCAGTGCTAATAATCTGGTATTATATATTGACCTCATAAGAAGCAACCTGTACTATTGCTACAACATTCTCGTAATGATAACACTTTGTTGTTTAAGGTGAAATAATAAAGTCGGCTGTTTCTGAATTATAACACAGTGTAGAAACAAAACAAACAAACAAACAAACAAAGAAAAACACACCTCTGCTGCTCGGCTTCAGAGAAATACTTATTTATCAACAAAGTTACCATAATGCTGACCGCATGTACTGCATGCAAGTAGTTGTGAAAACAGCTGCGGGCATATTTTCTCCGCTCTTTATTTCCGTGGGGGGAATCAAATGTGGGAGGTAAGGAAATACAAAGTCAAATAAGAAGCTGTAATGTTATCAGAGGCCATGAGCCATAACCGCGATAATATCTATCTTTCCCTGCCGAGGTAGGGTAACTTGATAGAGGCAATACATCGCTGGCCATATACGCACTGATGCACACAGGTACACATCAAACATCTTATATTAGGTCTGTCAGAGGGAGAGGGCGTGAGAGAGAGAGAGAAAGAGAGAGAGAGAGAGAGAGAGAGCTGGAGGACATTAACACATAGAGACAGAACAGGGAACTGACGGATGGATGGTGAAAGACAGAAAGAGCGTGGAGCTGAGTGAATAATGTATGTGCATTAAAACATTAAAATATACATGCATTCGTGTAGGTATGAATGTAATGTATAGGATGATGACGGGGAAAATGGAAACAATATGGCCTGTGTAACGAAGCATTTACCATCCACAGCCACTCATCCCATTCCACACCTAGAGCGTCTCCTCTAGGGTTTTCAATTATCCACCAGCCGCACCTTTTCTGTCACTGAATTAGCAGAGGGGGGAGGGGTAGTTCAAGTGGGTAATGAAAGTGTGTGTGTTTGTGTGTGTGGCCTTGGTTCTCAATGTATGCTTTATTCATTATTTTACAGCTTTAAGATTACAAACCTGTCCAGGGACGGGGGCGGGCAAAAGTGTTGAAACGTGTCGTACATGTACATGCGCTGGGGGAGATCAGGTGGAAAATATGTGCATGTACACACATCTGGAGCATCTGTCCATCCAGCGGGGAGATGCGTTATGGAGGCCGCTAATATTACCACCAGGAAAACTGCGCTCTTATTTCAATGTGAAAAGCACAAGCAACACACACCATAAAGATGTGACAACAAATGTTTATGGGTGAAACATAAAGCTATCTTCAAATTGAAATGAAGTGATCCCTGTCACAAATGAGACGTTAAAAGCAAACAAGTTGTAAAGCAGACATTACGACAGGAAGGGTTTATAGTTAAAAAAAAAAAAAAAAAAGCTTTTAAAAGAGTTAAAATAATTCATGACTTAAATGTCATATTTATCCATTCACTGGCGATTACAGGTTATATTGTGTTGTACAGAGAGCAGAGGATTTTTAAGTTACCACTTACAGAGGATGTGCTGTAATACCTGCAGAGTCTTTATCTTGTCAGGTGCCTCGCTGTGATTCCACCTTAATTGGAAAGCAAAAGAGCTGCCAGACATGTGAACTTGATGGAGCGTTCTCAGTTTCTGCTTTGCCTGACTCCGACCTGTCACCTACAGCGTCTCCAAAAAAAGTGGGTTCGTCTGGGCTCACTGGAGCCATGATATACTGAGCTCAACCTCATTCACACCCTCATACACACACACACACACACACACACCTCCACTCTGTGCCGTGGTGTTCAAACTATAAAGAAAATGGAGGTTTGGTGGCTGCGGCAAATCAGTGTTGCAGTTGTGTAATGTGATCAAACAAAGCTCAGGACCTCTGTTGCACATCTTCATCCTCTCTTCTCTTATGCATTTCACTTCTTATATAGCAGACCATAACTTATATTAGTGGAAATGACATACTGGATAATGTTTAAGAGGCCCAAGCTTGAATCTCAGCTCTGTGACACCAGGAGTGGAGTGATCAACCTGTCCGCGCA
>OMNW01001065.1:25779-38788 GCA_900303245.1 Selene dorsalis | reverse complement strand
AGCACAGGGACCCAGCTAAACAGGTGTTGAACTGACCATTCATCAGCATGACATTAACAGCTGTTATCCATTCCATCTATGTTAAAGCTGAATAGAGATGAGGAGGAGGATGAAAGGAAGAAAGAAGCCTCAGAACTTCAGTGTTAATTAATGTCGTGTTTGTACAACTGTTGGATTGTCGTCTTCTTGAATAAGACCGAATCACAGCTGTGCTGATATTCAGTACACCACTCCCTCTTGTGTGGTGATGATGTTGTAGTGCAGAAGAGCTGCATGTGTTCTGTTTGAACCTTTTGTCTGAGTCTGTCTGAAGTCATTGTGCCGCTCTCCTTTAGATAACTTACTTTTATTACTGTTAGCACTATTTTTAATATCATCATGCCATCATCATTATCATCATCATCTCTTCCTATTAAAAGGGAGTTTTTTTCTTTGCACTCTCACCAAGCGCAACTCACCATGGGACCCGTTAGGTTTTTCTCTATATTATTGTAAGGGCTTGACCTTAGCCAGTAAAGTGCCTGGAGATAATAATGTTACAATCTAACTGAACTTAACTTACTCCTAACAAATCATGATTAGTATTTTAGAGCTATTTAATATAGCCAACCTACATCTGAGTATGAGGCAGAATTGTGTGGACTCAGACTATGTAACTCTGTTACTGCAACATAATGCTTTTATATTTAGATGAGTGAGTGGTTTATATTGCATTGTCTTGCATTAACTTATGTTTCCATAAATAGGATCTATGACCAAGAACCCCTTTTAACATTAGTGGGTACTTTAATAATGCAAGCTAACTTGTACTTCTGTGTATATCATATACATGGCTATGTATGGATTTAATTTGATTTACTGTAGAGGGAAAACATTCATTCATCTACCTACTCCTTCACTCCATAAGTGGTTAACTGGCTCCTGGATCCTTGCGTTTAAATGTGCACATCATTTAGAGCTTCTATGGTCCAGCCATCCTCATGCTGCCTAATCAGGCAATATCCATCTCATTTACAGCACATGTCAAGTTTTGAGTATGTATAAACACTCTATGCTGTATCCATCATCTCTATTTACCTTCAGATTCCTCCATGATGAGTGATTAAAATGGATGATATCCCAATCATAAGGTTAAGTCTTCAAAGAAACTGGTGGTGTTGCTTTTCCTTTCATATCTAGACAATATTTTGACAGTTTTGAAATTTCAACTTTTAATCAAACATTTACCACCAGCAGCAGATTTACGTCTCTCAAGCAGCATCTTTAAGTTCGCGCCGTTAATTGTCCCGTCTTGTCTGTTTGTGGCAACCGCTCTAGTAATTACAAGAGAAAATTTCTGCCTAAATGATGTAGTAGAGGTGAGACTCGAAGGATTTTTCTCTCTCGTGTGTGTGTGTGTGTGTGTGTTGCATCCTGGCTAATCTTCACGTGCAGTCAAGTGCAGTCCCTGGCAAGAGACTGTGTGAGTCACGACCGGCAAATCTAGCCCTCGGCTTAGAGTTTTTTCTGTCATGGATTTAAGCTTACACAGACACACTTAAACGTCTACATACCCTACACGCACACGCACATTACCGTTAATCACTGCGGTGCTGCCACAAGCTCCCCCCTTTTGACTCATCTTTCACCAAAAAAGTCACCTGTGATACAAATGCCTTTGATATTTGTTTACCATGCTGGCTTCAGGTTCATATCTGAGCATTAGATTATTTTTTTTCCTCCGTGCAACATGAAACACCTGAGATGACACCTGAGAAGGGATCATCATCTGATTTTTCGACGTGCAATTCAGAAAATCAAATGAACTTGTAAATGAAATACCAGCAAAAGCAAAATGTTGTGCTCACCACGCAAATCACCTCAAATTGCCCCTCAGTTTTCAAACCAAGCGTGCAGTTGTTCTTAGCAGTTAAAATGTAAACACTACAATCAGCATTTTAATTCATGATTGCCAAACAAGCCGTAAGCTAATCACAGAGAGGAGGGGGAGCAGATAATGAAGAAAGCAAAAGAGGGAGTGCTAAGGAGGGAGTTAGTGATTAGGTCTTGCCTCCAAATTGCTGTTTTTTTTATTCTTTGTGTCCTGTACGCAGTGAAAATGTAAAACGGCAGAGGTTATTTTCCTTTTTGTTGACTCTGCCACCTCATACATTCAGCTATTTAAGCCTGTGTAGTGTGCCCATCCAGGCTTTTAATGTGCTGATTCTCAAGTAGTGACCTAATAATTGCAAAGGCTAAGGTAATGGCCTCGGGCCTGAAAAGACCTTTGGTTAGACCATTATAGCCTGGATTGACAGGCGTAACGCCTTTAACCTTTTTCCTCTAGATTCATCACTAAAACACAAAACGCTGACAACCAAGACCTGTCATGTCATTAGGAGTTATTATCTAAGGGTGTCTCAGGGAGGCCTGAAATCTCTGCTGATTCGATCGCATTTAGACCAAACATGTAGCAGCAACGTTGTTTGACATGAAAATGAGAATACCATTTTTCTGCAACCATCCCTGAGAGCCAGCATTGTGTTCAGCAAAAGTCTAATGTGGGGCAAATGATAATGTGGTATCCGAAAAAAAACAACAAACAGTGGAAGTGAGGTCAAGCAGTGGTTTATTTGCCTCAGGTTGCAACAGAATCCCCAAGTTCAGAGCTAAATATTCATTCAAGGTAGTGCTGTGCGATATTACGATATGTATCGCAGTGCGATATAAAACTGGCTACCGCAGGATGTAACCCTCTATTGTTTATATCGTAATTTTAACGTGTGGGGTACTGGGTTAGCTCTGTTACTACGTTAACGTTACTACGGATCGCAGGACATGTTTGTTCCGGTGATACAAATCAGCAGTGTAAAACTCAAGGACACTGAATCATCCCTGGACACTACGAGTGACAGGCAAACAGCCAATCATTTAACAGCTGTGTAGTTTGGATGCAGCACCATCGCCATGTGTGTTTATTGGCAACAGAACATTGTGTAGTAAGAACAGGAGCGCTAAAGGAGAGGAGATTATACACTGAAAAAAACACGTTAGCTCGTCGGTATGGTAACAGTAACAGGTAACTGTTACTGTGCGTCTGCCCCAACCCTGAAGCAGCAGCGGTAATAATGAAGCAGCAGCAGGCCGCTCACCATCCGATTAAATACGCTGAGCTGCGAGCATCATCTTTCTCAGTTGGTAGAGCTCGCCTGCTGCAGTGACCCTGGGTTTGATTCCACCCAAAGGCCCCTTTGCTGCATGCCCCCCTCTCTCTCCCTCCTCCCTGTCTCTCTCCAGATGTTCTTTCCAAATAACTGCACAAAAAGCCTGAGAAAAAAATGTAAATAACACTGACTCCTGAGCTGGTGGCGGTCAGAAATGTAGTGCTGGTGGATGCCACCAAATTCTCTATGCAGGAAAAACCCTGTATGTAATTTTGAGAAAAAGTACCATATCGGGATATATATCGTTATCGGGATATAAAATTTTGTCCATATCACACAGCACTAATTCAAGGTCTAATTACCTGTGGCAGGAAGGCGGTTGGCTTTTCTCATCTGGTTACTAGTCAATACCGGTGTAATGCGGAAAAGAGGAACCTTGCAGTGCCAAAACTTTATTCAAGTATTTCATAGTTAAAGGCTATAATCATTTAATATTAGATGAAACCTACTTTGTTTGTACACCCTTGGCTGTCAATAAATCATTTGGAATATTAGCGGTGCAAAGTAAAAAGAGAGAAAAAAAGAAACACACCCCTACACTTTGTTCAGAACATGCTGCTTCTCTGAATGAGGTGGTGAAATCTCCAGTTGCTTTTGTCTATTAATAAATTCATTAGCACGATCAGACTGGAGGAATGAAGACATTCACCGCCCAAAGACTCATAGCCAAATGATTAGAGATCACTGCTTGGCTAGCGTCGCTGTGATATCTAAAAAGCAAGAATTAAAAATACATTCCTTTTCCTTCCTTTAGAGGTTCCTGCAATTACTCAGTGAGTGAGAAACACGCGGGGAGGCTTTTCCCCACATCGCTCCCTCACAGGCTACTGTACGGTCTTTAATAACGTTTCCCTCCATCCACTCCCTCTCTGTTGCCCACAAACACAAACATTCCCTTTATCTCTCTATAGTGTAAAGAGAGCCCAAAAACTGCTTGTTGTTGGCCCTCATCTTTGCAGAGCAGATGGCTGCATTTCTGCACCACATGGCCAACACTCAGGAGATGAGGGGAACTCTTTAAGAGGAAAAAGACTTTCAATCTGCTTTAGAAACTGTAGCTCCTCCTCATCATCGTCACATCCTTTTTTATTACCCTGCATGGTGTCAACAGCAGTTATCTCACCACCACAACCTCTACCACACCACCACCAACTCTACATAGGTCCACAGCCACAAACTGATGACCTGCATTCATGTAGCTGCTGTTGACGATCATGTAAATACTTAATGCTCATGTAAACGAGTCAAACTCAAGGTCACAAAGTAAGATCATTAAGGATGCTGCATGGATGCACAGTCGACCGGCCAAGAATTCCAACTCACAGACCCCCCCATGGTTTCTATCATGTTTCTCCAACATGTGGGAACATGCTGCATATGTATGGAGAACTGCATTCATTATTCATGCTGGGAGTCAGTTTGAATATGCTGGAGAAGCAGGGTTATTCAGGAAGAGGATGGCAAACAGAGACTATGGAGACTTGAGTATGGGAGTGTGTTATCTGTTTTTTTTTTCCTGTTATAGATCTGCACTATTTGTATAATTCAGTTTGCACTTGACGAGCTGAATTTGGCCTGAAGACTGTCATGAGTAAACCCTGAGGAATTATTCAGAGGTTTGTTTGTGGTCGTCGTAATGGCCGGCTCCTGTGTGCTTGTGGTTGTAAAACAAGAAACATAAATGCTTGTGGAAGGCAAGAAAAAAGCTCAAATCTCTACTATGTAAAAGACACTATTCATAAGTAGCTTGAAGCAGATGTTTAACCTCAAATTAGATATATGAGAGACTTTGTGATATTAAGAAGAAGAATAACACTGAAGACTGAAGGTGCAGCGCTAGTACTTACAATGTGGAGCATGATGTAGTCACCCAGACGTGGGGCGCTGTCGATGCGGACGAGGATGCCGTCCTTGATGGTTGTGCTGAAGCCTACCGCCAGCCGGTCGGTCCGTGTGCTTGGCCGCTCGTTGTTGGGCCATGTGTACGTGACCAGACCCCCTCCTTTACCGAAGATGTAGGTGGTGCCAGCTGTGAAAACACAACAAGTGAAGAAAAAAGGGAAGAAATTAGATTTGTTGTAGAGGCAGATAAAAGAAATGGGGTTAAATTGGATTCTGTGATGTACAAACATAGTCTAACCAGACACCAGGGAGCCAGTGACATCACAGGACACCTCTCTGACAAAAACTGGATCCAAACTACCTCTATCAGGGACTAAGTCTGCTCTAATGCCTTTACAGCTGCCTTGCAACAGCGCCAATGTAATTGTGTAGAGTTCTATTTTAGGTGTTTAATGTTATTCAGCCACCACCACTTTTGGGTAGAAGTCAGTGGCTCCCCCGGCGCCATCTATGACTTATCCAGCTCTCAAATATAGCCCCTTTCCAGGGAATAACAGCCAGTATGGCCAGACCCGGATAAGTCTCCCAATCCTCATGTATTATATATGAGACCTGCAACCAAAGAACAAAGGCTGGCAGAAGAAAGGAGGAAAGAGGGGAGAAAGTATATTCAAAAAACAATCCAAGAACCTTCGTTGGGTTTAATTTGACAAATGCAGAATTGAAAAAAAAAGAAAAAAGGTCTCAGTGGGGGGCAGATGAAAGTTTTTATTATTGCTATGCAGATTTGTGTCAGATTAGAAACACTGATTGGATCAGTCTTGGCCCTGAGCCACAGAATATGTAGAAGTTGTTTGTGGATTTCCTTTTTTATTCATCACGTGGAGCAGTGACAGCAAAAAAAAAAAGAAAAGAGAGAGAAAAGTTTCATTTTTTGGTTGCAGGGTCAGATTCATTTCGAACTTCTGAATGTTCCCTAAGGTGTGACAGAATTAAAGCACTGAATCCTTGAGCCGCTTAGCAGTCTCGTCCACATTTAGGCTGAAGATAATCAAGAGATCAAAGGCATTAGCAGGCTGACTGGTGTGTGAATCAACATGGGAGACAAAACCTTAGGCCATTACTCCTGTGGCCTACGGATAGTGGGATGTATTTGGCTCACCTCACACACCGACAGGTGATTGCTAATAAAGTCACTGAGTTCTTGCATCAGTGTATTAATTCATTTTTTCTGTCTCCATCATCCCTCTGCATCTTTTTCTTCCACATCACCTCCTTCCCTCTGTTTCCACTCCCTGCTGTTCCTCTCGTTCCCATTCACTTCCTCTCCAAGTCACCTGAACATCTGTTTGGCCTTGTGATGGGTGCCCAGCTGTCTCGCTGTTTCCCCTATGAAGCGGCCAACAATCTGCTCTGTGGTCCACAAAACCCTGGGGACTGCGAGAACATATGGATATGGGGGAGTAAGAGAGTGGGAGAGACTCTGTCGACCAGATGATGTGTCTCTGTTTGCCTTCAGGCACACAAACAGGTCTGCATTTCACACTCCTCAGGTGTCAGAATTGCATACCACCAACTAAGGTTGTCAATGTGACATAAAAAAAAAAAAAAAAAATCAAAACAAGTGAAGCATCCCGAGCCTCAAACAACTGCCTCGCTTTTTGTAACTAATAACCATACATGGCTGGTTTAACACAGACGCCTCCATTTGAAATTTCTCTTTTTTTTTTCTCCCTGAGAAGAAACAAGAAAATCTTTCGATTGCTCTCAGTGACATTGCAATAACTGAAGCTGATGGTTTGCATCATGTATCACCTGCCTCAAATAGCTCATTTGCTCCATGGCATTGTGTCTGTGTGAAAACAAGAGGCTGATGCCATAGCAGCAGAAAGCAGCCTGCAGCCAGGTTCCACTGGATGTGGCCCCACTGTCTCATTGTCTCAAAGTTTCTTCTTGCCAGAAGAGTTCAGGCAGACTTGGGATCAGTTTTACACGGCAAACGAGCAAACTTCGCCTATCTAATCTAACACTCTCTCTCTCCCTCTCTCTCTCTCTCTTTTTCTGGAGGGGATGACGATGATGAGCAGCAAAGATACAAGCACCCCAGGGAGCCAATTATCACATTGAGGAGATTTGCTTAGTGTTTCAAGAAGACAATGTTCGCAATGAAACACACAGGAAGCCACACGCACACTGGCTGACGCACACACACACACACACAGGCAGATTGACGGAGGCTCAAATGCACGTTGTGACGCTCCACTGTATAAAAAGTGTGCAAACACATGCGCACGCATACACTAGTATTCAAAACATGATGGCTTCTCACATACAATCACACAAGTGGGTGATTATCTGCACAAGCACCGAGAAGAGAACCCGAGATCGCCGTAATGTAGCACATTTCCCTAACAACCTGCTGGGCCCAGACTGCACCGGCTGTACTTCCACACAGGGAGGTAGTCCACTGCATACCAATTCACACATTGTGCAAAGCTGGAGTGTGGCATCATTTCTGATACTCATCTTAAGACTTCAACAGCGGGGAGAGGGGGAGAACTGTATGCTACCGTGGAAGGGGAGCAGCGGTAGCGACCGCAGCATCTAGGCTAAATTCCCAAGGTCAAGATTCCTTTCGAGGAACTTCACTACAGAGCGAGAGGGCTTCTCCAGGTGACTCTGGTGACTGTGGGAGTAGCACACTAACACAGATTCATTCTTAGTCATTTTGTGAGGAGACTAATTACATAAAGGTGAGGATAGGCAATGGCATATTTAAGTATTCCTCGCATATTTTAGCATCCCTACTCCCAATTACTTCAACTAACACCACCTCAGGCAAGAACCTGGCCCCAAAACTGTTAATAAACAATAGTGTTTTCAAGGTATTTGGTCTTTTTTTTTTTTTACACTACTCACTGAATCCAGAATGCCAAAATTGAAGGGGGGGGGTCTGCAACTTTTCTCTAGTATATAAGTGAAATAAATCAACATCTACCTTGCAGTGTGTTGGGGCAATGTGTACTCTACATTTAGTGTGGATGCCTCGCATTGGCACTTTAGCAGAAACCCTTTAATATGTGCATCTAATTATAAGTGCAAGCCTACATCAAAGGAAGACTGTCATTCATTGTCTGGAAAATAACTTGGTTCATTAATGGGACAAGCCATTAAAAAGGATCTTTGTAACAAGGTGTGCTTAAGTGATGGGCTTGTATACTCTTCCTTTGCCTTGATTTGCTTGGCACTAGTGCAATCAGGACTTTGATCCGATAAAACACATTAGAGCAGCCAGGTATAAACAGTCCACATTTGTTCTTTGCTTCTTGGAAAATGGCCATCAAAGTCCTCATCAGAGTTTTCTAACTACTTTTCTGTGTCACTTTCTTTCTCACTTGCAACTGCTGCAGAATTTCGGTCATCCTTGGGATTCTTTAAAAGATGGGCACTGACAGATTATTGGCATCACTGCTTACAAGGTAAGTGAGCATTATGCCGGTAAACGGCAAAAACGGTGTGTACAACAAACACACGCTCATCCTGCTTTCACAGCTATGACGACCTGGTGAAAAGCCAACTGCAGGGGAAATATCATCAAAGGAATAAAATCTACAAACAGATTACTGCACAAGATGTTATTTTGGTGGATCAGAGGGGACTTTCATCTCCATCTCTGAATAATGCAATCTTGCCATGGCCAGTGGGTATTGCAAAGGAGAAATCTAATTGTGGCATATGGATGTTCAATTGATTTGTGAGTGAAGGGATGGGAGTGAGACCGCCCTCTAAAGAAAATAATGGCCGACACTGATTTTCTTTGATAGTTAAAATACCTCCAAATGAGCTTTAAAATCTACGCTTTCATTATTGAAATTAAAGACCTTATGCTGATGCATTTCTCTCCAGTGTTTTGATTCATTGCATCTGCAGTGCGCCTCAATTTAGAGACAAACTGTAGATGAGAGACTAGGTCAAAGCCTTGGCCTCTATTTCACAGAGTTCCCCTGAGGCGTGGGGGAGCAGACAGAAGGTCAGGACACCTGTCTGCAAAACAGAACTATGTCCTGTCCTTCAGGCCCCCACGTGACATCACCCACCTCGTGAAAAGAAGGTAAAAAGGAGGAGAAAAAAAAAAGACAGCGTTACACACAGAGGCATAAATGGTGGAAGGTCACTGGTATCAATCCACTTAACCAGTGGGAGAAATCTAAGTGGATCACAGTTTTGCCTGTCAAGGTGCTGCTCAAACTCAGCATTTGGCCATTAAAAAAAAAAAACAACTAATGGAAAACCCTTTTACATGCATTATTTACAGGCATGTGTGTGCACACTCTCTTTCCTCTCTATCTTCCACACACACATTTAAACTGTACCAGGCAACAATGCTATCTATAAAAGAGCAAAGAGAGCAGAGCAGCTGCCATGGCGCATGTCTGTTGTAACTGGGTAATTGGTTGTATTCAGGCTTCACACCATGCTGTGATAAAACCCTCTGTTTAGAGACAGCTGGTAGAAGACCTGCACTAAAAGTCTGCAACTATCTGTTCAACTGCAAAGGCTGCTGGGAGACAGTGGTCAAGAGTTATTCCTTTCTTTATTCAGAGGAAGTTGGATGAGCTTGTGCGTCTACCTGTGTGTGCATGTGACTCAGACAAGAGGTGGCACTACCAGCTGCATTGGGTAAATTATATAGACTTTGACTCTCTGTGTGAGTATGCACACACACACACACACACACACACACACACACACACAAACTCAAAGTGAACTGCATAGACATGCACGAGTCTGAACTTTTGCACACACATCCACAAGCACGCACAGATATCTTCCTTTCTCTTTGTTGTATACGCATGTGTGTGTGTTGTTTATGTGCTTTTATGTCTTTCTCCTTGTTATCTCTTGGGCTTTCTGCAGCGCTGGCACCCCAGGGGATAGAAAAGGAAGACAAACATGGTTTGATGTGGTCGAATTTTCTGCCATCGGAGAATGAGAAAAAGAAAAGGAGCAGTAAAAAAATCCTGAAAGTGAGATGCAAAATGTAATTGCCTCCTCAATCACGTTTAAAAGAAGTCTATCATCACAATGCTTTTCCCTGCCACGCTTCATACACAGGGAATTATTAGGCTTGCTGTCCTTCACACAACTTACAATAAAGAATCATTGACAGAGGAATCGAATTGTGAGATACTGAGCTGTGTAATCACCGGGATTTATCTCCATTTTACAACCTCTTATCATTTCATAATTCATATTTCCAACTGTTGCCTTTCCCCTGTGGGACAGAATGAGGGACAAGACAGATGATTGAACACTCTGCCTCCCGCTCTCCCTCTCTCTCTCTCCCGCTCTGTCCTCAATCAGCTGCCAGGAGCAAGTTTACAGGAAATGGCTAAAACACGATATTCGTCTGTGTCTGCATGTGTTCTGCCGGACTTTTTTTTTTCAATATACTAATAATGCAGAGTTGTCACCACATATGGCGGCCACGTGCCCCATCTTTCATCGGCGTCACTGGAGAAAATACAGAATATGATTGATGAAGGACGATGTGTGGTGAAGAATGGCTATGTAAAGAAAACAGCCAGCCTTGAATGATTTACACTGTCTGTTTCCCTGCTATAATAAGTGGTAGCATTACCACACTATATGGTTCCACGCGTCAAAAACCAGGGGTAATGGAAGTGGAGGAAAAAGGGAAAAGAGAGGGAAGAAGTGGCAGAGTGTATGTGGTGAACGATGGAAGGCTGTTTTCAGACAGCCAGAGCTGTATTAAGATGTATGGGAAGACAGTAGACTGTAAAATACATACAGAACCTGGATTATAATGGGTTTCCCGCCAAGATTTGCCTTTAGGTGCACTGCTCTACAATACTCATGTCTTCAGCCTAATTAAACTCTTTATGTGTGTAATTATTTTGTGTCAGGTGTGGCTCCTAGAGGGAACGTACATGTGTAAACCCAAAGCTAAAGGAAGCATAAAAAGTGACAGAAAAACTGCAAAGTGATAACACAACACAATCTGCCATTATGGCTCAGAAAGTCGTTTCCTAAATTACAAACTGCATGCAGAGGATGGTGGGTTTGTCCACATTCTATAACATTTTGTCAGAGTTATATTCCAGCTTTACGAGCCAGAGCCCTCAGGCAAATGCAACAAAGTGAGAGAGGCAAGAGGCTCAGGCAGCTTCTGCTGCTGCTGCTGCTGCTTGGGCTGCAGAGCAGCACTAGTAGCCAGGATGATAAAGTCTGAGCCGCTGGAAAGAATCTCCACTCGCTGGGATCGAGCAGTCAATACTACACTGGCTGTATTTGTGCGACAGTTGCCCAACAATGCTAAGACAAGCTAAGGCCTTCCTACTGCAGTGAGATTTACTGCTGACAGTTGTGTTTGGAGTGAGTTGTTGGTGCCCATGCACAGGATGTACAGGTGTGAGATGGGAAACAACCGGAGTCAACATGACAAGAACATGACATGTTCCCTGTGCAGAGCTCAAACTAACCATTAAATTCACTTCTGGCAGGAGCAGGAGGAAATAAATGTCAGAAAAAGACTAGAAATTTATTTTATCAGTCCAAAATTTCAGTTGAATCAGTTTTTAACCTGTGAACAGCTGGAACCAGCAACTGTTTTGCTTTTTTGCTTGAAAAATAATTTATCACTTATTGAAATAAAATAGTATCCAGTTAATTTTATCAATGGGCCTATAAATTAATCTATGAATGGTTATCTAAGATGTGTAAAGCTATAAGCTACTGTGCACTCTCAAACTACACAACCCTGCAGTAAATCCTCCGTTCATGACAGTTATAAAGTTCAGCTGAATTACATCACGGAGGAGTGTGTTATATTTTGTCCAACTGCCGGTGGAGTGCTACTGTATATAGTGTGACATTTTGAAAACCCTGCACACCCACACAGGTGTTTAGATTGACTCTGACCACTTGGACCTCAGCTCAGGTTGAAGATGTGCAGGCTCTGCTGAGAGGCCATTGGCCACGGGAGGCTATTTGCCAACCTTTTCCACGTTCTTTAACATTACTCCCTGGGCTAACCTGGCTAGGAATAATGAATTGGCTAACTGTTAAAGGATTATTGTACTGTATGTCATTCTCCCCTGCAGCTTTAATTGGTATTAATAAGTATTTAATTGGTTCTCTCTCAAAAACACTTCCGGTGCGCTGACTTCTGACGACGCACCACGTGGTGAGGTGGCTGATCTTTTTCACCACTCTTCATTGGTGGGGGATTTAATTGACATATTTTCACAATGAACAGCTTGATTTGCCATCTGCATCGTGTTGCTGAGGCAGACGCGGGGGGGACGCGGAAAGGGGGGAAAACAGGGGAAAGTGGCGAAAAAGAGTCACTCTTTGCAGGAGGAGAGAGGAGAAAGACGCCGGGGGGAGAGAAATGCATTCAAGTGGCGTAGATTTAGGTCTGAGATGCCCCACTCCTCCCCCTCCTCCAGCTATTTCTCAGAGCAACAGGAGGAGGCTTTGTAACACTGGTTCCTTACTCACAGGCATGTCAAATCATCCTCAGATCGCGACACAGGAACAGTGCGATCGGCTCACAGACACCTATTAACGAAGCAGTCATGTATCCTCACTTTGGCTTCCTGTAACGCTGCAAAGGCACAATTGCGAGTACATGGATGTGAAAATACTCACACTCGCGCACAGACTCGAACAGCAGAAGGTGATCCATAACAACTCCCCCCTCATTACCACGAAAGTCAGATAGCTGGTATCACCCTCACACCCTCTTCTCTCCTTCTCCCTCCTCTCTGTCTCCCTTCTTGGTGCATTACTGGCACTCTCTCTGTTGTAGCGGCAAGCGGACAGAAAGGAAGAGCTTTAAATGATTTTTTTCTTGGTTCCCTGGAGATGTCAGCTCCTATTCTCTCTGGTTGGGAGAGGAAGAGAGTGAGGGAGAGGAAAGGGGTCTGAGGAGAGGATTT
>OMNW01001065.1:6449-25738 GCA_900303245.1 Selene dorsalis | reverse complement strand
GGGGGGGGGCTATGAGGGGGCTGCAGCTGAGATCCACGCAGCACTCAGGGCTACAAAGAAGACCTGTCTGCTGACTTCAGTGCTGAACGCTGCCACCAGTAGAATTTTTAGAGAGGGGAGAGAGACGTTGCAGAGAGATGAAAGCAAAGGAGGTGCGAGGTAGGAGAGACGCAGGAGGATGCTGGGTAAAAGAGGGAGAGACGGACAGACAAAGATGGGCAGCAAAGGTGGAGCACAGTCACTCTGGGGTGGCATAAACACACACAGATTGCAAATAAATAGCTGCGACACTTCAACACCAAAGCTCTGTAAAGCCCGCCTCAATCCTGCTCCGTTCTATGGCAAAAATTAGCATTCTGTCAGCTCAAGTTTTAACGTTCACACTGCTCTCAGCAAAATTAGGACATGAGTGTCTCTTTCCCATCATTCATAATGCATGACACACAATGTGTGCTAGGCATATCACTTCAGACGCAGGCCACACCAAACCCTTCTGAGGATTAGGTGAAGAAGATCTCCTAAAGAATAAGGGATTCCAAGATGGCTCCGAGTGGAAGCATCATTTATAATTGAATCTTCCCCAGAGGATAGTGCAGCCTGTCTGCCTTTGCCAAGGCTTCACGGAGAGCCCAGTGCTCCTCTCACTCAGTCTGACTCTTTGCAATAACTGAAAGGCCCCCGTTCACAAATACAACACAGCAACCTCAGCTACTGATCTTATCCCAAGGCCTTTATGACTCAAACCCCAGTTGGACACATTTACCCATTCTGAACTTTTTACAAACTTGACTTGTGTTTTTGGCTGAAGCATGGAGTGTAGAAAAAGTTTTTTTTTTTTTTTTTTTTTACAAACACTGCATGAGAAAATTGCTTGTGTGTTGTCCTTCACAGCGTGTGGAGATAATGACTACCATCAGGACAGGATGTCAAAAGAGGTAGAAATTGCATCAGTTGTACAGTCACATAACCTTTGGCGGTTTGTACTTCATCAGCAGCTTTTATTCGCATTCTGGAGAGTTTTTGATCACTCGTGGCAACACAGGAAAATGTTAGAGGGGGTCTGTGTTTTCTTTGTGAGGATGTAGAAACCCAGTGCAGACTTCTGCTGCTGCTGGTATCACATTATTCTGCTAATCGACACTTGGCAGTGGTAATGTGTAAGGAAACATAATAAGGTGCCAGATGGAGGCTGAACATTTAAGCAAAAACTGGCTTTGCACATGTTTTATGAGGACTGAAATGCACAGCAAAACATGTGGACATGTGGATACAAGTGAAGATTACCTTTTGTAGATCTTAAACACTACCTGTATTTATATGGTTGTGTGGTAGGTGAAGGTGTGACATCATTTGGTAACACAGTTGCAATTCTATTCTAAATCTTGTAATGTAAAGATGAAAGCATATACGGGCAGCTTTGTAATGACTAAAGCACAGTGTTGGCTGAGAAAAGAGCAGGCTGTTTCAGTGGAGCAGATAGTGTTGCAGAGTTATATTTTGCACAATGCCCACAAACCACTGCGGCAAATGGATTTTTGCTCGTTCTGTTTGTTTGCTCCACACTAGTTGTGTACAGAATAAATTCAGTAAAGACTGACTGACTATCTGTCAAATTGGCTGCCACCTTTACACAGACACACACACACACACACACACAAAGAGCAAGCAGCCAGCTCCAGTATTTTGCTGGGTGGTAGCTAGGCAGCTGCTGTTAACTTCAAGCACTGGTGTTAAAGTAAGCTACCTAACTTCTTCACCTCTCTCCTCCAGCTGGCTTCAACAGACAGCCTGAAAACATGGAAAGTGATAATTAACTTGACACTTCTGCATATAGTGTTTCCCGCACACGCGGTAATTGGGTTTGCAGACATTGACAGCAACAAACATAATGTTACAAACAGAGGGAGAGACTGAGGTTTCCTCTGGCCTGCCATTCCTGTCACATGCTTTGAAACATGCAGCATGTGTTTTGAAATTACAGGGAGAGTCCATTTATGAAATAACTGAAGAGTCAATGCCTCAGATGCCCACCAGCCTTTGAAAAATATGGATTAGAGAGCTAGATGGACGGATGCTAAAAGGAATCAGCAACTTGAACGAAGCAAGGCTAATCTTCCCTTTGATATTGACAACATCAAATAGAAAAGTACTTGAACCTAAAGTGTTATAGACAGTGACGGCTCTCCCTTGCAGGGGAAAACAAACAATGTAATCAAGCCGACAATATATATCTCTGATGTTGAGATCAAAATCAAACTGTGAATAAACACGCCTGATGACCTTTTTTTTGTTTGCTCCGCATCTATTGTCTGTATTTGACAATTGCCCGCTGAAACACAGCTTCATTGTCTTCTCTAAAGCTAGACCAGCTGTGCCTGCGGTTGGCATAGCAACCCCACATCCTAGCCACCAGTGTCTGTGACAAACCTGATATTGTCTCCAACCCTACCTACATCAAACACCTTTACATCTCAGTGATTATCTCACAGGCAGTTCCTCCCTAGTAATAATGAACAAAAAAACATTGCAATGCAACTCCCACACCTTTAGTATTCTATCTATCCATCTATCTATCTATCACATAGGAGAAAAAAAACATACAGATATAGAATGCAGGCTGGAGTGCGAGACAGAAAAAAAAATTCAATCAAGTTTGTACTTTTCAGAAGTTTACTCAGCCACCTCCCTCTGAGCTAAGGACTTCAATTCCACAGTAACATTTATGGCAGTGCTCGTTGTGGTCCTGTGTTTCTCTCAAAACAACTCTTCAGTTCAAGCTGAGACATGCCATCAATGGCAACCCTGATGAAGTGATTGGTTTTGACAGGTAGCTCTTATTTCAGAGCAACATGCATTACCACCTGTAAGGCACACAGGTTCACACTTAAGTGCACCACTCTGCCATTCTTTGAGGGAAGCAATCAGTACATGATAATGGTCACTGCCACATTAATCAGAATCCATCTCTCCGTGTGTTCACCTGTGCTCGGCGTCATGCAAACCTTGATGGTGCTTTTATGGTCTTATTTCATACAGCAGGAGGTGAAAGTTTCCATGTATAGTTATTTGATGTGTTGATTGTGAGTGACACTTCAACAGGGTGTTGGAAAGAAGCAAACTAAACTTCAGATGGAAAATACTGAGAATTCATCAAAGTTTAAGTCTGAAAACTTGTTAAAGAATGATGTTAGCCTGGAAATGTAGTGTAATCACATAAGTCCACACCAGAGTGACAGACTGACGACAAGCCGTAGGATAAGAATGGAATAAGTGGGTGGAGAAATTTAATGAAGCACACATGCGTCTATAGAGGGAAGGAGGCAACATGAGATGCTTTGATGAGTTTAAAAATAATATATCTTCCTTATGCAATTACCAAAGAACAGTACCACTCCTGTCATCCTCCTGTCAGGGACTCAGTGAGGGAATAACTTCTGTTCATCCCTCCACTAAGACAGGCAGCAATGGACCACTGAATTTGCTGTCCATTAAAGCAAATGTACCAACACACAACAAGGACCGGGCTTCCCTCCGTGTTCTGATGGTGGATCCAACTGTCCAACCGTCAACCATCTGTATATCAACAATGTATACTGTAAATACTATTTAAGCACATAAGCACCATAATCTCATTCTTTTTTACTCTGACTCCTTATGTTATATTGTATGTGCTAAATTCATGCAGATACACACCAACAAGGACACACTGCCTAACAGATAGAAGACTGAGACAGTCTTTATCGCTGCAATTGGGTTCCGATATTGGACTGGTACTCTGTAGTTGCTGTTTTCCAATTCCCTCCGGCAGGTGGTTTGACTTCAGCCCTCTATTGAATGTGTCAACTTTATAATTAATGCCCTCCCTCTCTATTCACCCCCACTCCCTCCTCTTTATTCTTCTCCTCCCGACTCCTCTCCTCCTGCCACTGACCAGCTTACCTTGACCAAGCCTTGCTGTTAGCTCTACCCCTGCTCCAAGGACACTGAACCCGAAACAAAACACAGCAGTGACTTTAGCCACGGAGGTCGGTCCTGCACCAGAACCCGCTCTGTTATCTGTTTTCAATCCTTCAATCATCAAAAGGAGGAGAATGGAGAAAAACGAGGGTAAGGGAGGGGAGCCGAGGAGATATATGCTGAAAAGGCCCCTGCTACACCGCCTATCTACAAATAAATAAGACGAGTAGCAATCGATAGTGAGGAAGGGAGAGACGAGGGGGTAAAGGGTTCCACTTTGAAAGCTGTAATTAACGGAATCCTTAAGAGGGAGTTATGGATTGGCGATAGGCAGGAGGGTGTGTGCCAATTTCACCGAGGACAAGACAAAGACGCCAAGTGAGCATGTGTTGAAGGAGCGTGCGCACATCTGCATGTGCAATGTGAGTACGTGAATATGGAGTGAGCTTGTGAGGAAGTGCGTGCGGATGTGTATGCTGATCAGCGACCGAGGCTTAGCTGAATTTGCCCGGGGTGAGGTTGAGAGGGCCCGGGGGAGTTTGGAGGGCAGCGGGATGGAACATGCTGGCCTCTTCAGTGTGCCTTAGTGTCGGCCTAATTAAAGGCTAGGCCAAAAAAGCTCTCCATGTTGTTGCTGCTGCTGTTCTGTGTGTGTGAGCATGAGGATGTGCTTTGCAACTGAAAGCGTGTCTGTGGATGTTCAAGGCTTTGAAAACATCCGCTTACATTTCTACCCGTCCTAAATACTCTATGACGAGTTTTCCCAACCTTGTCTGGCCTGTGACCCCTGATGTTATGACTCGAATCTCTCACGGTGCTAGACACAGGAGTTGTTAAGTTGCTATGCGACTTTGGGTAATGCGATATTTTGTTTTCAGCAATGGCTTAAAACTGATTAAATAGATATGATCGCCCCAGGAAGCAGACTCTTCCCTGAAGGGTATCGACACAACAAAACAGGATTTTTTTCCCTGAGCTTTTTTTTTTTTTTTTGTATGTTCAGTGAAATGTCTTTCTCCCGTGACTACTGTATAAACAACCATATATATTCCTGGCAAAGCTGAGAGGCCGCTCTGTGTATGTGTATAGATTAAAGAGTGTAAGTGTGTGCGGATTTCTTTCTGGTGTGCAGATTTAGATTTAAGTAAGTCGATGTATACCTAGAAGCTAAGCTACAGAGTATTTCTCTCTTCTTCTTCTTCTTCTTCTACGCTCGCTTTCTTCCTCTTCTTCCTCCCCTCTTGGTCTTTCAATCATATACCTCAACCCCACCCATACCAGTCGGCACCCAGTTGCTGCCTTTGAAGATCTACTTAGCTGAACTGACGAGAAATTTAAAGCGAGTGACGGCGGCTTTCAACAGCTCATGAAAGGCAAAAGAAATCTGCCACTCTGTGTGACTCAAATGGATGGGGGAATTGTTGCAGTGGCATGGGTAGCGGGGACAGGGACTACAGGCATAACATCTGTATAAAGCTTACATCAATCCCTCAGCCCAGGCTCACACACATCTTGGCTCATATAGCACGCATGGAAATGAGCAAATGCACAGGAAAAAGACAAAGAAAGCTCCAACCAGCAGAACCCCTGAGCTACCTTTGACAAAACAGGAGCCCAAAAATGCATCATTCAAATAAATTTTGGCATGTCTTCATTCAGCAGGTTTCTCTACCCACCCCCCCTCACCTACCCCTTGCCCAGGGACAATACACTGGCACAAAGCACGGGCTCTCAAAATTTTTCCCCTCAAATTGAAAAATTTATTCCAGCACCCTGGAGAGTCAAGCTCATTAAAATATATTACCACTCCTGTCACATGGAGACCTACCTATAGGCACACAATCTATTCCCTTTAAAATGAAAAAAAAAAAAACACACACACACGATAGATGCTCACTGACCTACACACTTTAAATATGTTGCAGTAGAAAGGCAAGGTGACAAGGCCCATTGCACAGTCTAGACATGAGCTCTTGTTTCATCAAAGGGAAAACTTCAATGTCGCCCTATTGGCTGAGGCAATAGGGCAACAGGTGCCACAGTCGCACAGAGCCTATCAGGATCTGACTTCATTTTACTGCCACGCTGGATATGAATACAGATAAGGATGTGTTCAACTGTTTCATGGGAGGCATAAATAGCAGCACAGACAATGAAAGAAGAGCAATTAATATCTTTGAACCATTCTGCTCCAGCTTTATGTATGGATATACACATACAACATTATTTGTATTGCAGTGTGAGGTGATGGGATCTCTTAAGAGAGGGTTCAATTTTACAGTAATAGTCTCCTGTCTGGCGTTATGGACATATGTTCCATATTGTATACAGTGATCGGGCTTTTCACCTTGAGGTAACACAGCAGGCTGCAGGAGTAGAATAATAATACATGGTGGAAAATCCATAAAAAAGGTAAGAGAAGTACACTGCAGCTCTTTCAGCTCCATCATTTGTCCTCAGCAGAACTCAGAACCCTGTGTACCAACACAATATGATGCCAAAAAACAATCCTGGCTTCTTTAAACTCGCCCTCTAACACCTGCATTTCAAATTCACCACTTATCAAAGCACTACTTGTGCACAACCTGGCCCCTCTCCAGTGCCCATTTTCACACTTGACCCTGAGCTTCATTAAGACGGGTGTCAATGAATGGAAAATCAAGGGCTTGTTTGCATTTTGCGGTGTGTCGTGTGAAGACACTGTGATCAGGCCCAGCACTGCAAAGGTCAGAGAGGTCACCTGGACAGCCACAGAAATGACAACCCTCCCTGGAAAGTAGTTACTTTCTCATGCTTTTATTTGACAAATTGTTGTGCTTCTACTATTTTTACTGACCACAGAGAAAAGGGACAAAGGTAGGCTACAATTTGGATTGAACTGGATGACCCTTATCGTAGAACTGATACAACGCACAACACTCAAATTCTTCTCATAATTTCAAAACATGGGATTACATACTCTGTTCAGAAAAACTAGGATATGACAATAATGGAATATTAAATGAAAGAGGCGTCAGGGAAGTGAGCTGGGATGAAAGATAGGACTGGAAGGCATCTCCCTGCCATCACAGAGTATGTATACATCTACTCAGCGAGCAAACCCTGACATCAAACATTGAAACAAAGCGGAAACATCAAAGCTGTTTTGGGAAGAACGTTTTGCTCTGTCAAATTTCACATTACCTTGATCAATTTAAACTTTTATTTTGTTCCATCAAGTGCACCACAAGCACCCTGCCAGCAAGCACAATAGAAGTTCTTCAGACTGATGGCGTTTCTATCCAGAGCAGAGAGGCATTCACTGTTGTGAAAAAGGGAACTGTTGTTGGGATAGGGAAAAGAAAATCTGATGTGGGTGAGTGCCTCAACATTATGTCTGTGTGTGTGTGCATGGATATGCAGGTGCATCAACGAGCATGTGCACAGGTGCACCTTTGCATATGCAGCCTGTAAAGAATAAATCCCATCCTCTCATACTTATTCAGTTGGCAATGGATCCTTACAAAACAGCCCCAGGCAAATATTTACATTACAGTATGCTGATTGCTTCGCTAATGGCCGGTGAGGAGCGCTCTATTGTGGCGAGATGAAGGGGCCACTGGAGCGAGATACATGGTCTACAGCATAGTAACTAAGGGTGGCAGGAGTGAGAGGCGTAGTGTTGGGAAACAAACCATTAATGTGGCTGCCTGACAGGGTAAAAAAAAACACAGAGAAATGGGAATATATGAAGCCTCACATCCCATTACCCACCACAGTCCTCACACACACACACACACACACACACATTCTTCACACAGGCCTCCCATGACTAACTGTCCTGTTCATTCTGGCCAGCTGCATTTGTATGTAAAAATGGGTGAAAAAAAGAACTATTACTCATGGGGAGTAATTTGTGCTGGCATTACTGGAACAAAAAAAAAAAGAAGCAGAAGAAAAACACATAACATTAGTTGAATGTTAAATATTCCTGTTTTATCCCATCAAGACTGCATTTCTCCTAGGCTCCTCAGAATCTAATAAAAGATTTAGACAGTTATCTGAGCTTGCAAAACCATGCGGGAGAGATTAGACTAACAAACAAACTCCAAAGAAAACTCTTCTCTCCCTTTATCTCGGTTTGTTTTTCACCATCTCTGCAAAGAAATGTGATGATAATCAGGCTTCATTGAAAACGAGGGATGCTACAGTGCCTCTAAATATTTCTCTTTCTCTTGAGAGACATGCTGATTGTGCTAACAGATAGCCCGACAAGCGCATGTGCTTGTATGTGTGTGTGTGTGTGTGTGTGTGTGGGTTTTAGAGGTTGAATGGAGGGGTGCGAGAGTCAGGGAGCATCAGGAGCAGGAGCCACAGTAAGTGGCTGGCCGCAGCCCTGTTTAGCACTGAGGGTCCTTTCTCATTATTCCCTATCAGCACTATCAGGTTTGGCTGCAAGGTATTTCACTTATCGTGGAGGAAACCCAACAGGCTCTGGAGCTCCTCTTGCACCAAACACTTTAATTGGATCTTTTAAGCACTAATCTGCTGCCCCCAAAACACCGCCTGGGTTTTAATTAAACAAACGCCATTTTAGATTTCACTTAGGACTCTTTGAAATGCCACATTTAGCTCATTCTCAACCTCAGTGCCACAGGGCGGTGACATAAACCCCCTACCCCAAACCCCAAAAGAATCATTTTATAATGCTCAGTCTTTACAAATGACAAAAAAAAACAAACAATTCCTTTATGGTCCTGTAATCCATTTTAAAGCTTGTGTTCAGAGGTTACAGAGTCATGATTTTACTCTGCTTCTGGGCTTCTGCGCTGGACCCATCACGCCATCACCAGCGCCAAGTACCATCATTCGGACGCCACCTCCGCCGCAGACCTCCCACAGCCCCGATCGCCTCATCTTGACACTCCTTGGCTTCGATTAATACCAGGATTATTCAGCCAGAACGCATCAAACAACACTCATATTTCTCTCTGAGATGGGGATAAATGGATCATTCTCACGCTGCCGATAAATCAATAAAACATTACACTGATGCAAAAAGAGTTCCCACGAGAAAGGTGACAGGCAAGGGAATGACTGTGAATGCTTTGCCTATTTGTCTTTTTCATCTCGCTCTCGCTCTCGCTCTCGCCAGGAGGAGAAGCGTCTGACAGAGGACGGGATAAAGACATGAAAGGAGGAGAGACGTTTTCAATTTCATCATTCGTCTATGTGACGGACAATTTCATCTCAACTAAAACATAAAATCATTTGTTACACTCTAAGATCAGTGAATCATCCCCAGGACCAATTAAAACTTTCAGCAGCAGATCGAAAAGCTGCGGAATGAACGGAGACTTGTCAGACCTGAGGGGGGGGAAGAGATCACCTCACCACCGTGTCGCCACTACACCACACTGCCGAGGAAGGACCCACCGATGCAGCCCTGTGAAAGCCTGAGAGAGCTATCACCAAGTCATGGCCAATGAGACTTTGACTATTTCCTCACTTACAACCACTTACAGCAGTCACATTGAATCAGTGCCTGTGGATAGTTTGATTGGGCCAGCCTCCTCACCCACCCCAAAGCTATGCCTGTCTCCTACTATATATCCTGAGCACACTTATTCCTTTGCATTGCCTTCCACCCAACCACTTCCACTCTTTACTGCCCAAGGGTGCTTTTTATGTCTATTACAAGATCTTAATTCTCTTTGATGAAAGGCATCTAACACAGTGCCCTTAACCCTAATCTCCCTCGTTCCCTGCCTCCTCCTTCCCTCTTTTACTGTGGCACTGGGGCCGATCATTATTGTGCATGACGTGTTTTTGAATTTGGGGCCGTGGGGCTGGGAAGGGGGGCTGTAGTCAAGTGCCGTGAGCATTTCCGTGTATGTGTGCGTGTATAGAAAAAGATGTGAAGGTATGCACAATATGTCCCTAAAGCTACAAAAGCCATTATTTGGCAATGCACCTGAGACGAGAGTGTGCTGGCGGTAGAGGTAGTCACAGCTTCAATCACCTAACTACCCATCCAGATTTTATTACCGCTCATCGTCGATGCAAATGAGAACAGCTATAGCTATCAACGCCACCTGAGCGGCGCCACAAGGGACAGCAGGCATATTCCTGCAAGTCCTTGATAAAACAATTGTGTAACATTTGAAAGAACAACTCCATAAGTGATGAATTACACCAGCACCAGCACCACCACTTCCGCCTCCCCTCATCTTTCCGGAGCACTTTTTGATTTTATCTCAAAGCACGCACATATAGTGGATTTGTTTTTCTTTTTTTTTTTGGTGGCCAGTTATTGCACCATTTGAGTATTGGTATTCTGTTGGAACTGTAGCTTTCTGGATGTCTGCGACCACTCCGGGGAAGAGGAGGAGCGAGCCGGAGGAGGAGCGGAGGGTGGCGAAAAGAAGAGAGAGAAGAGAGCAAACTGCATTAAAGTTTCGATGACGACAGTGAAATATTGCTGAGAGTGAAACCCCAGAAATTGATTTGGATATGAAAAGCAATGGAGAGTGTGGGAGGGGGAGCTAGAATGTGAAAGGAGAGACACACACACGCACACACACACACACAAAAAAAGGGTAATACCAAAAGGCTTGCGATAGGGATCTTGAGGATTTGCAGAGGAGTAAAAAAGAGTGGTGACATATAAAGAACCAAACAACTTTTACACATTTCTCTCTAGTGGCTCCGAGTCCCTCAGTAGGCTTCAATTCCCCTTCTTGCTACACCGGGCCACTATCCCCTACCTTTGTGTGTGTGCTGAACTGGCTCTCTGCCTAGCCAATTATGTCCTTGTGCTAGAGCCATCTCCCCGTCCCTGACCTTTACCGCCTAGCTCCCAACAGACCGCCCTCCACTCTACCACTTTGTCTGAATGTCTGTCCCGCTATTGCTCTTTGCCGGCCCTCCAAGAAGAACGAGAGGAGAAATGTGTTTTCTGTTGTTCTTCATTTCACACGAAAGCGCACAATCCTAAAATTCCCTCCTCGTCTCCCAGTCTTTCTGCATTTGCCAAGTTTTAGAATTATTTCCTGTGTCTCTTCTACGCTTGTTCTTACACGCTTTGCCTGGGCTGCCGTCTACCATCTTCATCCCTGTGATCAAAGCTATTAATAGCTGTGAATATATTCCGTTTTCTTTTCTTTTCTTTTTTTTTGTAGGTGAATTGCTATCTAGGGTGAAGACCAAATGAAAATAAAATAATAATGCAACTAGATCTGCCCATTACTTCCTGATGGCATACCTCAGCAGGGCTCCACAATCCAATCAAACGGCAGATAATGAAAGCAAGGAAGCAATTTAAAACCTTGAGGGTCCTTCAAAAGCAAAAAGACAGAGAATAAAGCAGATCAGCCAATGTTATGGCAGATAATCCATACACCTTGCACCTCTTCTTCCCCTCATTCCTTGTCTTTCTTTCTCCATCTCCCGCACTATACTTTTTTTCTTTTTTTTTTGCCTCCGTCCTATCACTTTGTCACTCTCATTGCAGGGCAGGATAATTAAAGTTCTTTGATGCTCTACCTCTCCAACTACTTCACAGGGATGGAGTTAATGGAAGTCCCCGGCTTCTACCAGACCTAAGACTTTAAATTGAATGTCTCCACTCCATTTGAGAGCTGCAGAAAGATAAAAGGGCAAAGTGATAGGCTCTTTGCTTCCTGTTCGCAGAGCCCTAACTAGACAACTGGAGACACTTTAATGGTCACTGCTCTGCATCATATTCAGTACAAATGAATACCAGTTGAATCAGAGTGCCAGTATAATGGGGGATTGTGTGGTGCGTGGCAAACATGTATGCGCGCTGATGTGTGGGCACTGGTACATGGAAGAGTGTTGAGAGTGAAATGGCTTCTTCTGAGATCTGAGTCTGACGGTTTTGGCCGGAAAATCGTCTGTCCACTCCGCTTCTTTCTCTTCTCTCAGGCTCTTATCTCTTCCCAACATTTCTGAAGATGCCATGCTGCCAACAGAGAAAAACAAGGAGATCCTGATGTCTCCAAGAGTAGCGCAAATTGTGAGTCCTGCGCCTGTGCCAGAAATGTTACTTCCCATTTAGCTGTCTCCCTTCACTATGTGCCTTTATCAAAAGCACAGCAGGGTTAAAGCAACAAACTGTCGGAAGCTTTGTTGCCGTCTACAATAAATGCCACTACTCATTAAGAACCGGGCATAAGAACCGTGCGCACAGATTATGTGGGCGTATCATTACTGTAAATATTGTATATAAATTAGTCCTTTTATTTGCACACCTCTGAAAGGTTGTTTGTGGTACAACAGGGGAAAGTGAAAGGGGGAGGATGCCTGTGGCGAAGTGTGTGGCTTTGATGTATCCTTCAGCTCGAGCGGTGAACTCAGACACGTGCCATACCTCCCTGCATAAATACACAAATATACACCCGTCAATTTATCTGCCCATGCTCTTCAGCTGCGCCTAGCATCAAAGCGGCGAACTGCTCCGCACTGACGCCTCTTGACTGATTAGGAGAGCTTGACTCCATTAGTGCAGGACGCGTCCAGTGTATAAAATGCACACACAGATTTGCCGATTTCCTCACAGAGCCCAATGACAGCTCTAATCAGCGGCTTCTTATCTGGTGTTTTGGATTCTATTTTTATGTGCCTGTGATGTTACGGCTCCTGATGAATCCTCCACAGGATCAGAACGAGCACATGCCCTCCTGCCCTGGCCCGTCGGTGTATACAGGCTTGCTCTGCCGGAGAATACTCACCACAATAGACCCCCTGACATGTTTGCGCTCATTTCCCAAATCATTGTCAGTACGGAGATGCGGGTTAAGACCTCTACTTTGCTTTGGCGCTGAAGTTTATGCGAGTGTGTTGTCTAAATATCACAGGATGCACAGACGTCTCTTCTTCGCCATCACGCGCGTGCGAGCGCTGAGCGAGTTGTGTAGCGTAGGGGAGGGTGGACAGGGATGAGTCTGTATATGTACAGCATGTATTTTTATAGAGTGCATCCATACTGCCTGAGTCTGTGTGCATCTGGGTGTGTGTGGGGAGGCTTTGAAGAGGATCCACGCTAGGCCACACTCCACACGGCAGGAGAGTTGCTCTTGGCCATAGCACAGCTACGCAACATAGTGAAAACACGCATACCATACATGTGGACACACGTGGTTAGAGGCAGTTTGAGACGGAACAGCGATGGTATTCTTTGAGACAGGAGACTGGGTTGCAAAGCACCATACCTGCCAGCTCCCATCTAGTCGACAGCCTTCTGGAAGCCAGATCTGACCAGACTCGCCAAGCTTGGCTGGTTAAAAAGCATGTGAGTTATAATTTGGCACATGTACGCTAATTTCTCTGGTTTGCCTTTTGAAATATTGCAGCCATCAGTATTGACATCATGGGACCGCTTCATCATCTGCAGTGAAAAAGTTTTTTTTTTTAAACACTTCTGGTCATGAATGTGTCATGAAACTTACACGGATTCTAAAAGAATAGTCAAAGTGTCAAGTCCTCACAAGTGATACATACATGCACACATGCTCAACACAAGACTCAATACTGTAACTCCAGGCTGGGATCTGGGATAAAATGTTAAGCTAAACCAACACCAAAGGTCTGAACTTTAACAAAGCCTGCTGGACAACAGACTTAACCCCTCAATAAAAACCCACCTGCTCACTGCATTATCCTCCAGTGCACATCTCCCAGCGAGGCTCTTCACTTCATCAGCAACCACCATAAGGATCAATACAGCACTTCAGTATTGATTCCACATTCTGTGGTCAATGCCAGCTCCAATAATCACCTCTGTTCATTCATCAATTATGCCGGTTGCTCTTCTAAAGGTTAGATAAGATGTTGTTTTTTTCACCAAGAATCACTGCCCAGAACCAGTAACAATAACTAAACAGATCCTAAGGAGAAAGATAATGAAGTTAGAGAGTTCGTCATCTAATAGTGTCTGCAGCCTCTGTGATTGCACCCTGACAAAACCCTAATGGGTGATGATGAATGGCCAGAATTGATGGAGGGTATGTTAAAGCGTGCATGTGAAAAGGGTGAAAATGTTCTTTCAAGGAGAAACTCTCTTTCAAGGGAGTGTCATACACGACCATACATCACAATCAGTAATTGTGTTTGGAGGCAAGAAAGTTCCCATACTTTGTCCTGGTATTAAAGAAGACGTATTTCCCTCTCCGTACGTTAGTGAAGCAGAGAAGCAGAGCAGCCTTCTGCACTGAGAACATTAAGGTCAGCTGAAATATTAATTTACTCAACTGTATGAGTTATTTGAGCCCTAAACTCGCACACCCACCCACCCACACACATAAGAATTTGACATTTGAAAACTCAGACTATGTTGTCTGGACTGGCGCTGATATGTACACTATGGCATTGCAGTGGGGTGAATATCCGCTTCTCTTGCCTCTCCTCTAGTAGAGCCTGATAAGCTCTGCTCCGACTTGGCCAGATAGACAGAACGGGGGCTGAGTATTTTTTTTTCTTTCTTTTTTTTTTTCCTCTGCTGTGTGTCCTAGATGTCTGCACACAGTGGCAGCACTGCGTTAATTCGCTCAGACGCTGTCACGAATGCGGCTCAACGTAGCCCGAGCCTGCAACTTGGCATGAGGGCAAAATGGAGGGGGAGATAGAGAGAGAGAGAGAGAGAGGGAGGGAGAGAAGGAGGGAGACAGATTGGACAGAGGGCTGGATAGGAAGAAAAGCAGAGATAAAACAAGAGAATTAACCAAGAGATAAAGAAGAAAAGACAACAGGAACGGATAGACAAGGGATAGAGATATAAACAGAACACGGGCTATTTATGAAAATGAATGGCTCGGGATGTTGGTTTGTGGAATTAACGCTGGTGACAAATCATGCGTGGGCATCCGTATTGAATTCCATTCATGCGACACATGGCCGCATGCTAACGCCTATGGATCTGGGAGAGTGATACTGTATCAGGATAAGCCTGTCTCTCTCTGCTGCATTCAGAGATGTAATCTGTACTGTATGCTGCTTATTCTAAGGCCAGGTCCCTTTCATGTAAGTCACTTCAATGGAGAGAAAAAAGAGAATGAACAGTGCTTGAAATGCAACAACACAATGCAGTTTTATCACTTAGGAGCTGGCTAGATACCTGGATATCTGGGTGCCTGATTGTACTGAAGATTGCTGGCTTTAGAAATAGATACCAAGAATTTACAGTCCTATCTCTGTATTATTATCACTTAACCTTTGAGCATTTAGAATGGATTGACATAAATTCCATAAACTTGTAAATACTACAGAGAACCAGACCTTTATTAACCTGAACACAGCTCATATTGGGTCAGGTCTCTATTTCAAATTGTGCCCAATTTTTCTTAATATTCATAGTAAAATATGTCTCAGATTTCTGATTTGCCTCAATTTTAACTCACTGCTGATGTATCTTAGCTGTTTTAATTCTTGAAAAATTCCTGAAAATGCACCATTACCACAGGATTAATTAGTACAAATACAAACAAAAGTCATGCCATTATTGTGTATTATTTTCATTCATTATTGACTTTAAATCACTTCCACTTTGACGTTTTTTGATGGCTTTTAAAATACTGCTTATTTTCTCTAGGGCTTTTCAAATTAAGAGCCTTTCAGCAGCCCTAAGGGTATAATCTTGGTTTTACATAAAATCTCATATGTCAAGTGTTTCTGTTTAAAATAGCGTATGGAGTTTAACATTATGACACATTTACCATATGCTTTTAAAAGGCCAGATAATTCCAGCTCCTCTCCTGTATTCTTAGCTGACCTTTATAAACTTTTATCAAGTGAGACTTTATGGCAGTGAGATACGTAGCCAGAGAGAGAGACGCATGGTAGCTAGATACAGACAGATAGTGGATTGATTTTGCAGTGTTGAAAGAATGGAGTGGCGGGCCATTTTGTTGGATAAATCTGCTTAGTTTACAGTCAGCACTGATAAGGGCAGGCAGAGGTAAGAGTGGAATAAAGATCAAATATGGTTGCCAGAGGACAGCCATAGAGAGGAGAAAATCAATTAGAGGGAGAGAGCAAGGGAGGAAGGAGTTTTTGCATGCGTGCGTGGTGGTATCATTAAGTTCACCGCACTGGGAGTAGAGTTCAGTGATTTTATGTGGAGTGATGGACAAGAGACAGGGAAGGTAGAAGAGGGGTGACTCATCTCTGGGTGCAGATACAGTAGAACCAGCTGCAGCGTGTTTGTTTACATCCAGACTATTGACTTCACAAAAGACCTCGCTTCACGAGGACACACTTCAACCTGCATCTCGTAGGTACATTACGAGCACTAACCCTCAATGTGCTCTTCACAGGAAAGACACACCAGCACGTAACAAAATAAAAGACAAGCGTTACGCAGACATATGCAGTAAAACACGATGCATGGACCACTGTAATCTCTCCCTTAGTGCAACCTGCTTCTTTCAAGTTCAGGCACACACACACACACACACACGGTCAGTACCAAGTCAGAGTCAGCATCTTCAGATAAAGCAATGTAGATAATAGCTTGGCATGCTATCATTGCTGCGATTAATCCTCCGGCCTGCTTTTGAGCACTTGATAAATCAAATAAAGGCAACACCCACTCCCACCCACACACACACGGACATACACACACACACTGATGCAGGTATGCATGGAGTAATGAGCATCTAATCAATCTCACTCAGGCGGGGTGGTTGCAGTTTCATCCTGCTAGCGAGGCTGAATTGCTCCTTGCACTCTTCATTCTGACAAATATAGGACATATATTGTTTACATCTACAGTGCACTAGGGGGCTTTTGGGATCCATATGAATTATCCATATCCGTTAAGTGCCCTGTAAAACAGGATGAATCACAGGTTAAGGCTCACTAAAGCTCAACTGGTTACATAAGACTTGAGTAAAGAAGAGGTCTGCTGCCTTTTTTCCTATCTCTCATACTCTGCTATCTTTTTATGTTAATTTCACTTGTTGTTTTACATTCAGGATTGCACCAAAAAGAAAAACATGCATTGCTTACTGTGGATGTACAGAGCATTACTAAGGATTTTGAGCTTTCCGCATAGTGGGAGAGAAGCAGCCACAGCGAGGAAGCTGTGTGTACAATAAACACGAGGTCAAGGAATGGGGGAGAAAAACACTCGTGCCCTCTGACCCGCTCTTAAACTTGTGACCGACCATGGCACAATATTGCCCATCAGAGAGTGCTAATGATTCCCGAGGGAGTGCTGGCACTGAGCACAGGAGTTTTCGGTGTGTCCTGCGTGGGGAGCTGTGTGGCGAGGAATTGCGGCAGAGATTTGCAGCATGAGTGGATGTGAGACTTTAACACGTTTTTTCATTTGCAAATGTGCAAGTTTGAAGCAAATTTCTTAAACATTCTGGACAAAATAAAATGTAAATCAGCTCAACTTTTCATATGTGCAAGCTATTAGGAAGATGTGACAAGATTGCATAATTAATTGAGCAGCAGTAACTGGTGTCTTTAATCAGCCAGTATGGCGATTAAAGAGGTGTGACATGCAACAAGGGGTCCCCATCTGGACTCAAAACAAGGACACTGTGGTTAGATACATACCCCCAGACACTTAAAGTGTTTTTATTGTTAAACTTTGGAGCAGGTGATGCATGTAACACTGAGTGTGGCATGACATGGCTGTATGTAGATGAGGCAGAAATGTTTTTGTGGGTCAAGAAAAAGGTCACTCAATGTGAACAGTTTGTCTTACAATGGTGCCTCTGTTTCTGCAATCAGTTTCAGAAAACAACAAACAGGAAGTTCAGACTCTGACAACCCACTCAAGAGTTTGAAAGTCTAGATTGTGTTTATGACCATGAATCCAGCGTCCTCCACAGCACAGCAGCAGCACAGGCTGCAACAATCACTGTAAAACAGGAAGGGAGGATGTCAGGCTTAGTATTTGTTTTTGCTTTTTTTGTCCTGTGTGGCATGTGGACACATTCTGCTAGATGTTTGTCATTTTTCAGACACAGCCTCCTAGAGGTTGTTTTAGAGGCTCAGTATGTCTCGGCACATCTTATGCATGTCAGAACACAACCTGCCCGATCAACTCTCCTATCAGCAGAGGTGAACGACTGACCTGTGGAATATGATCGACTACAGACATGGACATGAAACAAGTGTAAATGACAGATTACTGAAGTACAGAGCTCAAGTAAATGTACTTTGTTATTGTCCACTCCTGCCCACAGATTTACCCTCATTGGCTCCAATTGATAAAATTGGGTTCATGTCAGCTCACCCTGCCCCTGTCTGCCCGTCCATCTCTCTTTCTGGCTGGTGGTGTGTCCATATTAGTGGCGCTAGCAAGATGATATCAAGTTTCCGGCCAGCAAGTAAGCCTCTTAGCAAACCCTGACTGTCTGTTTGCTAAGGGACTGCAGGAAGTCCCAACGCAATATCCACTTGGTGCATCTGGGCAAGCCCATTAGCTACTTTAGCCCGGACTAGAGTAGGTCGGAGAGGCTATCCCAATCTCTTTTTCTTTGTCTGCCTCTCTGCTGTACCTTCATGTGTACATCTCCCTCTCACCTCATCTGCCACCTCTTTGCAATCTTTCTATCTCTCCAAATACTTCTCTATCTCTCTGTTGCTTATTCACTCTTAACGTCACTAGGCTTCGTTTTCCCACTGCAATTTCTTCCCTCTGCTGTCCGCCATGATAAACCACAAAGAAAAAAAATAAAATAAAATACTGCAATGCAAACCCAGCAGAGCAAAAGATATTTATCCAGTCCTTGCAGGGCAAGATGGAGGGGATTACAAATATTATATTTACTTGGCTGTAAACATATTTATCAGGTGATGAATTATCTATTGGTTGTGCATGTGTCTGCAAAAACAGTTTTTGTCAAGATGCTTGGTCCCTGCTCCGGTGTGCTGAGCATTAACAAAAATAACCTTTGGCATGGTGCTACTGTAAGCTTGCAAAAACACATGAAACACATAGTCATCTAATGCTTTACCCATGCATATATGGGACATATATATGGTAATTACTAATTAGGTAGACTCAAGTTGAAAGGTAGTCGTTAATTTTGCTTCTTTTGAAACACTTAATTTCTACTGTGGCACACTATACTATTAAAGTATTAGTCATTAAAGTAGAGTCCATTAACCCTAAGGTGAATATGAAAATAACAGACATTATGCATCATTGTTGATGAACGTGCTCCATCTTGCTGCCAATTGCACCAAAAGCCTTTTTCAGAGAATCAAAAATCGATGACTGAAGTGCTAATTACTGCCAGGAGACACATCCCGGAGAGGTTTAAGTGTGACAGAGATGAGGAGGAGGAGGAGGAGGAGGAGGAGGCTTTCTATAG
>OMNW01001062.1:1321-22351 GCA_900303245.1 Selene dorsalis | reverse complement strand
AAAAAAAGAGTCTGCACACCAGCAGCAGCTCCAAGGTAATTGTTTATTATCAGCTTTGTGATTGACGTTTCGGGTGAAACCCTTCTTCAGACATGAACAAACACACCTCTAATTATACTCTAGTGGGAGGTTACCTGACAAATCATGCGAGACAATTTTTATGAAAACAATGCTCTTATAAGTAAGTACATACAGTGTTCAGAAGAATATAAAGTACAAAGATAAAGATATATAGATATAGATATATATAAACAGTCCAATAAATATTTCCACATCTATCAATAATAAATACACTTATGTACACACACATATTATGAAAAAAAGGAATATGTGCACTCGCATGCCCACAAAACCATCAGGAAATGGCCATCATATGGTCATGTAATATAAGGCAAGCCACTGGGTATAAGAGGAGTCTCACTTCATCAAATCAGGTGATAAACAGCTAGTAATGAGAGAAAGGTCTATCAGAAGTCACCGAAGTAACAGGAAGATATGTAAACAAAATGGCAATGAACAATAAGACCATCAACCAGGAGAATAATGTTACCATGCACCACTATTAACTCCTAACTAACCAACTTCCAAATACATCACAATTCACTCTACCAAGTACATATATGGCTAAACGCTACCACGCATAGAAAAATATATACATATATACATGTCAGGGATCACAAGCATCCAAGAACATTATAGAGAAGAAGAAGAAGAAGAAGATCAAAATTTGACCCTCTTGGGGACAGAGTGTCCAGAGTATAAATCCAAAAGGCCTCTTTTAAGTAACAGCATTTAAATCACCTCCACAGCTGGGTTGTCTGACCAGTTCAATACCACACTAACTTGAAGTAGACACGCTATGAGAGAAAGTAGTGAAATGGGCTGCTACAGGACTTCTACTATCATTGTTCTGAATGTTGGATCTGTGCTCAGATATTCTTGTTTTCAGTGACCTCGTGGTCTTACCCACATACACCAGGCCACAAGGGCATCTTAGCATATAAATGACATTCTTAGAATTGCAAGTAATAACAACTTCTATGTTGAAAAGTTTACCTGTACGTGGGTGACTAAAGGTGGAAGCGTTATGTGTGAAGCTACACTGCGGGCAGTGGCCACACCTGTAGTTGCCAGAAGGGACAGACTGTAAAAAAAATGAGGTTGTGATCACATGTCAGATCTCAAAGTATCAAATGTAGAATTGCAAGGCCCTCTCTTCTCAGCAGCACTCCAAGATGTCTCTTATTAACCAATAAAACAACTGATATTTTGTGTGTGTAAAGGTGAAACTATGATAATGCTGCAGAATAAAAAGACCATGACCATTACATCCAGTGCACTTTCAAATTCATTCAACATTTCATCACCTTACTATGAAAATATTACATCAGCAAGAAACTGATTGGAAGTTAAAGTTCATTTTGAGCTCGCCTACATTCAAAAATGTAGATTTTTTTTCACCTGGATGTTTGACCCTGAATGTGCAGAATGACATATGTGCTGCTTTTCACACTTGCCTTTCAGTTTTTTGTGCCATTTACAAGCAGAGTGTGGTCAAATACAATACTTGCAACTGGTTGGAATGACCAATATGAACATATTCATGCAGGGAAATGTTATAGGTTTCATTGTAAGTTTTATGATTTTTTAATCAGATAATTTAATTTTGAGTAAAAAACATTTCAAATATATATTACAGTCCAGTTATTTATACTTCTTAAAGATTTAAGAGCGTTGTTTGAAATTTTAAACTATGTAGCTTGTAAATGTTTGTTTTCTCTCAGCTCTTGTGAAATTCTTTGAATTGCAGCTGCAGTCATTTACAGGGTAGCACCGATACAAAGAAGTGAACAAAGAAGCGATAGTGTTGATAAAGAGCTTGAAATAATCTTGTGAACTCTGAGTAGCGCTTCCTCATCTCGTCACAGGAAACCAAGACATGTAAATGAGTCAAAACCAGAAGAAGGCCTTTATGGAAACCCAACAGACCACTGCATGGTGGACCTGTGGCCCGGACCATGGTTAGAGGGTATTCTGGCTGAGACCACAGCAGCTAACATTCATTCGGATGTCCTAATGGCTTAGATTTAGATTCTTGACATTACATAATGACCACAGCTTTCTGTGTCTAACCAATCTGCCCTTAATGTGATTAGTAAGTTAGGGAAAGAAAGTAGAACATATGATATGAGAGAATAATAGCTTGTAGTGTTTTAGGGTTTTTGTTGAGTGGAATAATAAAATGACATGCTTTTCAAAGCTTGATATAGACACTGAATTTGCACTTTGCCAGTGAACCAAAATATGTTTTTACTAAGAACAGGACAGCTTCCCAGAAACAATGCTAGTTGTTTCCCATACAGATTCATGAGAATTGACACAATCTTTTTTTTGCTGTCCTTTTTTTCTCACAGTGAAAATCTGAATAACGATCTGTACATGTGAACAGTGCTTCCTCTATAAAACAGGAAATTAGCACACACGCACACACACACAGAGACCATAAACACCACACAGTGTAGCTCACTGCCAGGCTCTCCCCATCACGGTGGGGTCTTGAGTAGAGGGGGGGGAGAAAGGAAAAGAGGGATCCCTGTGGACCAGGTCTCTGTTCACTTCCTGCTCCAGCAGGGGAACACACTAAATTGGCAGTTCACATACACACTGTCTATCTTTCTATCTCCCTTACTTTTTTCATCCATGTGAGCAAGCAGTAAGTAAAATGAGGATGATTGCTCAAGTCTGTTTTGAATCATGTGGGAACGTGGACGGTCATTAAAAACTTGCATCGCCCAGTCCTTTTTGTTCCCACTATCTTCTCTGAAAGCAGCACATTCATGCTTTAGATTTTTGGTAGCCACTTTCTTTGACGGATAATACTCTGTCCCTCTAAAAGAAAATGTCACTCTAGGATTCTGGGACCATCTAACTCGATGACTAATACCCTTTCACCAGCGAGAACAGCTGAAGAACCACAGACCTACGCCCCCACCCCCCTGACCAATAAACTGACAGCCATGCACCATTAAAAACATCTTTGTCTTCAACCTCACAAGTGTCACTAAACACTAGAGCTTTACAGAAGTCTACCATCCTCTTTCTTACTTTATCACTCTTTCAACAACATTAAGATAATCAAAGCCAGATCTGAATGCATCAAGACAACGATGGCAACCAATAAATTGTTAGCGATTGTTGCTGTTCAGACAGGGCAGGTGACTAAAATCCATTACTTTGGTCCTCTTGTCTCCAGTCTGCAGTGTGTTTGTGGCAGTATTACACACCCCCGTGTCTGGTCATGGATGCCCCGCAGGCCTATCCTAAATAGTTCCCATGGTTCCACGGTTCCACTATAGTGACCAAGGACTTCCCCAGGGGACACCTCCCACACACTGGTTTGTTTTCATCCTTAATGGGAGATCAACTTACGCTCTTAACGGTGTGTGCGTGTGAAGTAAACAGTTTCTGCCTGTGTGCTTTTCTTGTTTTTGCTGCATGCACCTGCACAGACAAAGGCCTATCATAAGGTATGAGTGACTATGAGTTTATCTCACATGCATACAGCGAATGGTGCATGTGTGCACGTGTGTGTTGGGCAGCAGACTTCAGACACCCTGATTTCTCCTCCTTTCAAATTTTTCTTATAAGGCAGAGAGAAAGATGAAGGAAGAAAAATATCTTGCGAGTGTCTGGAGACGTCTGTTGGGGAGAATTCATATTTAGGAATAATTACTTTTAAGTGCTGAGATATAACAGCCAAATGGGCCGTGGAACAAAGAGGGTTTGTGGGGGATGGAAACTGAAGGCCAGGTAATGAGGGGGTTTTCCTGAGAGATGACAGTAAGGAAAAGGATCATAGGGAGAGAGGTAAAGTAGAGAGAACACATCAGATCAGGGGGTGGCAACTACAACACTGATCCCAGACAAACTTTTTGGCTGTAAAGATGGCCTCAGACTGTGACACACTCGCACTCTGGTTTGCACATGCACATACACTTTATCCTCCCCGAGTTTGAAGGCTACAGGTGTTTGTGTTTTATGAGAGGCCCGATACCGTACCTCAGCAGGGGCTGCAGGGGCAGAGTGAGCCAAGGTGGATTTAGGCTCTGGGACGTCTCGGCGGAATCAGGCGTATTACGAGGTGCTGCCTTCTGGCAGGCTGCTCACAGCAGGGCACAGCAGACCTGAACATAAACACAGTCACTTCTTAAAAACCATCAATCTAACAGATCCAACAGAGAATAAAATCCATCAGTCTCTCTCACTGAGAGACACTGAAAGGTTATTTAGGACAATGAGAGGATTTATAGTTGTTGTTTTTTTCGTAGTGGTTTAGTTGTTAAAGTATACAACTGCAGTGTTTCCACTACAATTTTTTTCAGCAGCGCTGCTGTTGTGCTGGTGTACATGAGGATGTGATGCCAGCCCTGATTGACCTTAGCAGTATCATAGATAGGGACACAGCTTACACAGCTTTTGTCATTTATCTGTAGAGTCCAATATTTAAAACATGAATTGCTCATTTCTCACCTGCACTACTGGTCTTTTTTTGTGAAGCACACATATAGCACACAGCTATATATAGGCAACATGTAACCAGCTTTTTTATTTACTCCAGTATCTGTAGCCATTTGAGTATAAAAAAAAGTTAACAGACACTTCCCGTTATCTTAAAAAATGACGGGTTCACATCCCAAATTAGCTTAACTTGGTTATCCTCCTACTTCACCTTCACTTTTCTGCTGCTCACTGGTTACAAATCACCCTGTTCCCTGAGGAGCTACACTACACTAACTTTGAAGAATGAGGAGGAGCTCAATGACTCAAAACGGTAGTAAGTTAACATTGGATGGCATTGTACCAACACAATGTACAAGTAAAAATTTGTAACCTATTGATAATAATTAGTGTGAAATTTTAGCAGTGATGTTCATAATCTAAGAGTGGCGGTGTGCCACTGCTGAGTGAATGTAAAAGAAACACTGGACTGCCACTAAATGTGGTATTTAGATAAAGGAGAGATAATATCTTATACATAAAATCAAACAATTGGTTTTTCCTTGTGCTGTCTGAGAAGTGCCATTCCACTCTGCTCCACAGTGCCCCTGTATTTTACCTAAGAGTGGCCCTGCAGTTTTCTTTATGTGGTTTTTGGAAATGCCCCCACTTTTCCGGCCCTGCTCCAATTTTCTTTAAATACAACCGTAATTGGTTTGATTTCCTACCTCCGGCCTGGTGGTGAAGTGGGGGGGGGTAACAAGCGGTGGTGGGAGCTAGTTAAGGCCAGGCAAAGGGGACTCAGCCCACAAGAGGTGAGCCGCATGCTTGGGTGGCAATACAGTTTGGACTTCAGTGCCAGCACTACTATTCCCTGGTTTTAAAGGCTGTTTATGGACAGATCCTGGAAGCCCATTGGAAACTGACATGAATTAAACAGAACAAAGACACCGACACACACAAATGTACAATATTCAGAAAGGCCTGATAACTGAAAGTGTCTGAATAATCAAAATGCACACATCATACTAAAGCCTCTCTTTTTTCTTTCTCTCTCTCTCTCTCACTCACACACACATCACACCCCTGCCAACAAATCTTGCGACATTATCACAAAGGCATTCCAGCCTCCAAATCAAAACCAGTCTCCTACAAAAAGTCTATTCTTTGTGATTTCTCTCACAGGCAGGCAGGCAGACAGAGGAGTGTGAGTGTGCCGCTCATCAGGCAGGCGTGAGTAATCAAAAAGGAAATAAGACGTAGCGTCTGGGAGAGGCCAAGCAGGCTCCTACTGATCTGCAGCCAGCCCATTGTTCTGGCCCTCTATTGTTTCCTGCTTGGTTGGCAGATCAGAGAGCAGCCAGCCAATAAGCAGAAAATCCAACGCTGTCCCTGTCTTAGAGCACCTCTGGGGTACTCTTCAGGTGGGTCTCTGAAAAATGACTGCAAACAAAGCTTAGCAGATATGAAAATATAATTTCATTTACTTAATTAGTGAAGAATGTCAAATTACAGTCAGTCTGCCAACAAGGCTTCTCAGATTGAAGCTTTCAAGTTAATTAACTACCCATGGAGGCTACATTTAGAGGCCCTGACAGGCAAGGGAGAGTACATTATACACAAGCCCCTCCTGATGGCTGAGCAGGCCAAGTGTGCATGGGGGGAAACTGGATCTGCACGTTGAAAAGTGTCAGTCTGGGGTAGAAGAGGTGTTGATTTTTACTGTAACCAGCAGCAACCTAGAGAGGACCTGTTATGGTGGAGTGCAGGGCCAAACACAGCCTGTTAATATAGGATGGGGAGACAGTAGAGGAGTTTGTCTTCCTTATGATGGCTGGAAAAAACAACAGACACATTTCCAACCAAAGCAGGATTCTGGGGTATGTGGTCCAGCCACAGAAGAAATGGACCCAGGAGGCTTCCGTAGCTCAAGCGCTGGTGCAGAGAGAACACAGGGACTCTTCCAAAAATGGCACAAAAGTGGCATGCACATACACACAAAGTGCAGCCTTCCCGGCAAGCGACAGTCATCTCGGTGGAAAAATACGGTAACCGATGCATTAAAGCCCAGGACTTTGAGGGATTGCAGGGACACGGTGGCTTTAAAGACAGACAGACCAGGGGGAAACACCATACAATATCCAGAAAGCAGAGTTGGGCAAAATGGGTCAGTGGAGGAAGACACACCCACAGACCAGTTAAGAAGAATCAAATTAATATGATTTTGGCTCATATGTAAAATATATGCATGTATGTGATTGTATTATAGTGTATCTGAGGATATATGCCCACCCATAAATATATTAGATATGCGAATCCTCTCGATATATAAGAACACCAGTGTGTGCACCATCAAAGCCAGACCTACCCAGTAATTACAGTGATTTGAAACAGTGTAGGCCACAGCGCCTTTCTCTGCAAAAGAGAGGGACCTTGCTCCTAATAAACAACTTTTATAAAAACAAGATGACTTTAGAAGCAGAACCAGAAAGCAGCTCAGCATAAAAAATAAAAAAACTCCACAGAACCCATCTGATTCTTGAGTGAGGTCTGTGGTTCTGTTGCCATACAACAACCAAGACGATGCACTTCTAACCCCATTCCTGCTGAGCTGCTTTCCCAATATCGAGCCACAGGTATCTCATAGTTAAGTGAACTGTAAAAATAGGCGCTGGCACTTCTTCACATGTTTGTCAGTAAGAGACAGGACTTTTTCTGTACACAAGTCCAGGGACACTCCAAGTTTACGGGGTGAGTGAGCCACAGCTTTCAGTGCTCGAATCAAACGAATTCCCAAAAGGCTAAAAAGCTAATGCGGCTCAGAGCTTACCAAGAGCTGTGTGGCCAAAGAAATGCTGGGGATGACGACAGTAAACCAATCTTTTGGCTGTGTGATCTGGACTTGTGTGTTCCTGATGAGCTGACAGACTGGAGAAGTAACGGTGTCTGTCTTATTAATGCTTAAAGCATTCTGACAGAGCCTTTTGTTACTTACTTAAACCACGCTGTCTGCAACAACCTAATGGAAGTCTAAAAGCCATTAGGCTGGAGGGCTTATCCAACACAAACCATGCGCACAGGCTATGAAGGAGCAGCTATGGGCAATCAATACATCTCCCCTCATTCTCCCCCTCCTCCTCCACCTCCTCCTGCTGCTGCTGCTTTCCTCCCCCCAGTGTTAAATCTAAGCATCATAGCATCCTCTATGGCTGCTGGCGAGTAAAGGAGAAACTTTGGCTTAGATCACAGAGAAACCAGGGACGGAGGGCCAGCACCTGCAGCGTGGGCAGATCAGATGCGTCCATTAACACTGACTGCACTTTAATTGCCTTTTGCTCCAGGCCTATCTGCTTCGTTCTTTCTACTGTGCTCTAATGTCTGGAGTCTTGGTTATGCATCTTAGCGGTGTCTGACAACCGTTAGTCTGTTTTAAGACGGCACAGATGGAATAAAAGCAAAAAATCAAAACAGAGCAACTTTATTGTCAGTACGGAGTGTAGTCTGTTGTCATTTACCATGGCGACATGGCAGGGAGGAGCCAGCCAGGGCATTTCTCTTTAACAGGCCTGGCCTCTGCAGTGGCTGGCATGAAAAGAAAGCCAGCGAGCTGGAGATGGATGGCAGAACCAAAACTTCAAAGACCTCTTCTCTCTCCCCCTAGATGTGCTATATGGCTCTGAAAGGGAACCTGCTAGTTCACTTAAGCACAAAGACACGCACACGTGCACCGTCTCGCACGGTCGCAGACACCTGGGATTATCAGTGCACCCAACAAATATTTCCTTTTTAAAGAGGAACACCAGGAGCAGGGTTTGTTTATGAAAAACACACGTATACAGACACACTGCAGGACGGCACAGACGCAGCAATAATTCACCACATACCAGACAGATACTCGCCGCGGGCTTTGACACACTAACGTAACATAAACTGCAAGGTAAACCTTCCCCTGTGTGGAGATAAGGTGGGGGGGGTGTGGCTGCTGACAGAGCAAAGGCTTTTATGTCTAATAGTTTTTCCGTCACAGACAAAATAAAACAGGCCACTATTGTAGTCTTATAAAGAGACTAAACAACCTGGACAAAGGCTCCCGGGGGCACGAAACACCTGACGTCACAGAGCGGCTTTCAAGTACACAGCTGATGTTTTCTCTTTAAAAAGTAGTCATTCTAAAGCCCACATTTCTCTTTGTCCCCCACTCACATACCCACCATCCCCTCAAAACACAACCACCACCTCTCTCATGCTTCCTGTAAAAAAAGTGCTGACCATGTGAAGGAGATAAGAACAAAACCCCTGGAGAATAGTGTCTGCCAGCTTCAGAGGCCCCCTCGCTTACTGTGGCTGAGCACCCTCTAGTGGTAATCCTCAGGAACGGCATCTCCTCTAGCAGACTTTGTATCCCTGAACCCTCACTGTGCCTCTTTACCAACCAACAGCGGCAGTTAACCGCAGCTCTGCCACAGGGTGCGACTCCAGGACCCAGATGGGGTAAGCGGCAAGCAGGAGAAGGGGGTGAGGCAGCTTTTTGTGGGCCGCCCAAGGGGGTCCACCACAGTCTCCTATCTCCCCACCACAGTAGCCACCGAGCCCCGGAGAGAGACAGCCACCACACCACATTTTAATGAGGGCTAAAATAAACAATGTGAGCACACAAAACCCACCCTGACTGGTTGACTGCAGGCACTGGAGCAGAGCAGATAAGCCAGGCTGTTACTCGGTGGTCTGGGAGTTGATGGAGTGGCTGATGCCACAATGAACTGCACTTGTACAGTAACGTTAGACCCTCACAGCACTCAAATAATGAGTGACAGTGTTTGTCGCAAGACAGCACACACCCGGGAGAAGACAGCCCGACGCACAGCAGTGCAGGAACAGTCTGTGGGCTTCCTTTTAACTGAAGCTGACCAGCTCTGAAACTGTGGTCAACTTCAAGGAAAGCGTGAGTTCATCCAAATAAGAAATAAACTCACTTACCTGTGGTATGTAGATGGGCCTTGGCTGATTTTGCCCATTTAAAAAAAAAGATCTTGTTTGGTTTTAAATAATTTAAACCAATGTGCCTGTTTTTCTAGATAATCAAAAAATGTACTGTTTTCATTGGATCTACTTTTTTAGAAATCTTCCTCATTAGGGATCTAATAAAACACATTTACCAGAGTCCTACAATTCCACTGCATGGTACTGGATAAAAGATTTCATTTCAATAGCAAGTTTTTCAACATTTAGGTCTATTTGACAACTGGTGTCAACAAATTAACATTTTACAAATAAAACACGAGTTGAGTTTTTAAAATCTCATCCATTGTTATGACTAAACTACCAAACAAACAAACTAGCTCTACAACGAATAGTCATGGTGTGTCACATTTTAGTACTTTTGCACATTTTACTGATATTTTTCATTAAATAACAAAACATAGATTGAGTAAAAAGTTGTTCTATGGCTTCTGCTTTAAAAGCCTCGTCTTTTTCACTGATATAAAAAGGCACCTGAATTTGTTTCGAGTGCCATCTTTGGGCTAACTGACTAAGACACAGTTTCTTCTAATTTGAGCGAAACGAACCTTTAAAATACACCTCTTGACACCAGGTATATCGCCAAACTATTGATATTCATTGCATTTGAAATCTGTTTAAACAAACCAAATACATAAAAATATTGAGTTTCCTACTTTCCCTCAGGGTGCCACTCTCCATCACTCTTAGCATATTGACGTGTTTTTCAGAGCCATCACGGTATATAGGCCTATTTATGAGTAACTATATGCCGCCACACATTAAAAAAAAAACTTACTGTAGCAGCCAAGAAAGACACGCAGGGTGATGGCTCATTGACAGCTTGTACGACTTGAAGAAGTTTGGCAAGAAAACACACCTTGTTGGAGGATCAACATACACTGGGCGCTAACCAGTCGCAGACTACGAGTAGGCCTATACTTTGAAGGACGCCAGCATATTTTCTGGATAAAAGCCAACATTTTTGAAGATATAAACCGAAGATAAAGGCAATGGAAAGCATTATGGGATGTGCTTTAGTACCTTAGCCCAACCTGTACCAGGTCCGCGACAACTGCTGTGGTTTCATGGTGTCATGGTGTCATTCGCTGTCAACATGGTGGACATGATGGCCTCTCCTAGCAGGGGGAAACACAGGTGCAGCTAACAACAATAATTATAGGCCTGTGGCATTCAGGTGTGTCAGTAATTCCCGCCACTGAGCCAGTGGGTACAATACCAAAAACGCCTCGACTGGCACAGCTAAGTGGAAGACAGCCATTATTAATGTTATTAATTCATTTACATGTCACACAAGCTTGGCCTCTGACAGCTGGACTGCAAACATGTTTCCTAGTGTTCATTTGAATTGGCTGAATGTTATAGCTGAAAAATAGGAAATACACATTTTTATGACCACTTCATTAACATTATGGTAATCCCCACATAGTAACAGTGCTTTTTTCCCCCTTTAGGCTTTTGGATCCAAACCTAGGAGCATGAGCAAGTTGAATATGAGTGGGAAAAGAGCAGACAAAAGCTGGGAAAGATTTTTAATACTTTGTTTTTTCTTCTCCCTCCACCTCTTTCTGCAAACTACAGGATACATTTACATCTAATGGTTTAAAATTTAATTGTGGAAAAAAAAATCCTTCCTTGGTCGGTCTGGTAATAGTCCAGATGTACAGTATGCAACTAGTGACAATGGATCTCAAATTGCTTTGCTTTTTGGAGTTACCGGTAAAAATGCCCCACTGCCTTAGGCTAATTCTTGTGGTCTTCATGAACTATGTAGCATGAAAATGAAAATTGATTTTTTTTTTTTTTTTTGCACTTCCACTTTAAAATACCACTTCAAAGTCAGGCCTCAAGGTTGAATTGTGGCTTAAATCTTAAGTAGACAATGACAAGCTTTGCCTGTTGACCAAAGTGAACTTTGAATACTGTCAAACTGACTGAGAAAATGACGTTTATCCTACTTTTAATCTTAAATTGTCATAATAGGAGCAGGGTAAAGTGTGTGAGTACAAAGTAGATATTTCACAACATATTGTTAAAAAAAAAATCTGTAAACGCCTAATTCTCTCATTGCTATTCATTTTCTTCATACAGGCCTTTGTGCTGTCAATCAACAGAAAAACAAATACAAGGTGACCTACGGCCACATCAAATGTCAGGTGCACAGGGTTCATATGCAAAGAAGGGTTTTCACACATTGTAGGTCTAAAACCCAGTTGGGATATCACTATGTACCCTCGAGTGTGCTACTTTACCAGGGTAAATATTTAGCCAGCTGTATAAATGGGTGTTGTGTAAAACCTGCAAACTGAACTGGCACTGCAGAGAAAGAGTCCATGCCAAACACAGAAGGTTCCACTAGACTACAGAGGAGTAAAAAAAAGAAAATACACATACACATCTGACTAATTTACCTGTTAAAGGAAAAACGTAACGGCAAAAAAAGTGATCAGGGCTGACGAAGTTGTAACCCTGCACTTACATGATTTTCTCATCCAGACAAAGAGCGATCGAGGGCAACAACTGTGGCTGTGATCTGTGTGTTCATAGTTAATCTGACTTGTTGGCTCCCTCTCATGGTGTGTGATAGCCCTGCTCTTTCCTCGCACACACACACGTACACACGCTGGCACACAAAATGATTGAGAAACAACAACATTCAGCTCCCCCGGCCTCACCTTCATTAACCAATTACCCTAATACACTCACCCTGCTTGTAATGAGTGTGTGGTCTGAATAATATCCAGCCTTGTTGTGTCTCCTCTTACCTCACACTGACACACACTTATACACACACACACACACACACACACGAGTGTCTGTCTGTTTGTGTCTGGGTAGATTTCCTCCCTGTGAATTACAAGTGGAGACTGTGTCTCAGTGTTCACCACCAGTAAGGGAGCATAGAATGTCTGGGGCTGCAACATGACACTTTAATGATCTGGAGAGCATCCAAAAACTGAACGCCCCCACACCTTTCTTTTTTTCTTTCTGTCTTCTCTTGCAAAACTTCGCTGTAATCATCCCAACAGAATAGACTTGTTTGTGCGTGCTTCAGAACAGTAGGGAATTGGCTGAAAAACATTGTCAAGTTGACTGTGAGTGGGCGTCTTCAGGGGGAGGTGGAGCCCACAATGGGTGGACACCCACATGAGACATTCCTTGGAGAGCGAGAGAGAGAGAGCTGTAAACTAAAATATTTTGGCCTAGGGGTTCCCATCCTTCCTGTATTTCTATATTGTTGACCTTCAGGCAGATTCACAACAGAGGAAGATACTCATAAGATTTCATTCAAATCATACAGTCAAGGAATATAAAAATATTCCCCACATCCCACTGAAATACCATTAAACAAGTGAATGATAGTTCATAATTTCTCAGTTGGAGTGGGTGGCGGTGATAGTCACATGACAACAACTTCATCCATCATTGTCTTTACGTTTAAGGCTATAATACGACCTCTGACCTCTGAGTGCTACTACTTCAGGACAGATAGGAAGCTAGAGTGAGTTGTGGAAGAGGAGCATCTGAAAGTGATGAGAGGGGCTGGGGCTAGCTGGTTAGCATGGAAACCAACAGCATTCATTAGAAAAAAAAAACAATAGTGTAGTGTAATGAAGTTTGACACTGAACTCATCTTTCCTCCAGACTAGTAAGTAAACAGCTGCTAATGCTACACTGCCTATGTAACAAAAAAATGAACTTAGACTGGAAAACATCCATTTTACTTTGGGAGTTGGGCTGTGAATGCTAGATATTTTTAATCTCTATTTTTCTTATAATTAAAGGAATTGCTAAATATATGGCCGATGAATAGTATTCCCAAAACAGACAGGTGTATGGTATGTTCAAACTGTAGCTTTGTACGACACAAGTCAGAGTGCCAATAAGAAGTTTATTTCAATTCAGTCAGTATTGTTAAAAAAAAAAAAAAAAGAAGCCATGACATAGCTTGGATATTTTCTTTGTACAACTGAACATGTTGTAATGAAATGATCTCTGAAAAACCTTCTTGCAAAATATTCGCAGAAAGAAAACAAGGCAAAGAGGAGATGGGTTAATGTGGAATTACAATCCAAGCAGGCGAGGAACGGCTCCGTTTTCCTCAAAATTCAGATGACATGTATAAAATTGACACGTTGAATTCTGAGCAAACAAATATTTACAATTCCTTTTTTGTCTTCTTATCAAATTTGTTTCATAACAAATGTCTGAAAAACTGGAGAAAACAAAACAGATTTTGTTTTACCCTCACTAAAGCACTTTGGAGCTACTGTATCATAACATACATTCACTACCTTAGAGATCAATCTACACACTGACGACAACATGGACTTTGACCAGGTATACATTATATTTCATTGCTACTCTCCTCAGTTCGTTTGTCATAAATATCTTTAGTGCTGCCTTTCCCGATGCCTGACCACACATTACTGTCCCCCATCCTGTAGGCTATGGAGACACAGACAGTGAGAATGTGTGGGTTTTTTTTTTTTTTTTTTTTTACTTCACTAGTGTATATGGCGGGTGTCATCCTTTCCACAGTGAGTCCAGAATAATGCACCGCTTTTTGGTCTACGATGTGTAATCCAAACTACCGCTACAGTCAGCATGGACAAAGTGAAACTTTCCTTCTTGTTTCGTAAGAGAATAAAGAGTTGCTAGTGTTTTTATGGACATTTTCTATGGCAATATGGTGATATACAAAAGGCCAGAACATTAACACATCCTTGAACATCTCTGTAAGCTACAAGTTTGAATATGTTTTTAGACCTCAGGTTACATTTTTCCTGAGTTGTTATTTCTACAGCTGGTAAAGGAAACTTCCTACAGTTCTACTGAGCTGAGCTACAAGACTTTTGCCTGATCGAGGCAATGAGGAAATCAGAGCATGGGTAGCAGGTAGCTTCACCAGCAGTTTAAATTATTTTGAATATTTAAACAGCTCAACATCAAAATAAAGCATCTCTTACTTGATATGTCAACCATTCTGGTTTGGATTAACTTCAGTTTCTAACTAAACCTGTCAAATACTTGAGCCAGAAACACTGAGGCTTCAACACTGTTTACAACACCTCTTAATCAGCCAAAAGACAGGAAATTTAAAAAAAAAAAGCTTCTCAGTGTTTCATTTTTATAGCAAAACGAGAGAGAGCAACTTCAATATCAAACAGACAACAAAAAATTAACAACAGCTCATGACCTTTCCCCTTCACACAGAAAAAAGGTCACTTTGAAGGTCACTTTATCAGGGAGTGTGTTTGATGAGGCTCCCGACATTGATAAGCACTGATACCCTGTCTGGCTGCTTCTACATCACCTCATCACCTCACAACGCCTCACAACATTCATCAACAAATGCAAAACAAACATAATTCAAGATGGAACAACTGTGACCTTTGCTGTACCAACCAAAAGAGATCGTCATAGAAATCCGAGGCGAAAAAAAAAAAAAAAAGGACAGAGATCAAAGAAGGTTCATGCATTGGAAGGGTTCACTCTAAATGAAGAGAGAAGGAAAAAGAAGTCCAGAGTTTTTTCTTTCTCGTGAATGAGCACATCAGTCCTGGTGCTGAGGAGAGAGAGGTGTAGGGGGAGTGTAGATGAGGGGGGTTACAGGGTGATGGATGGAGGGAGGAGGTCAGGGCACAGGAGCTTATTTGACCAGCCTCTTGGCTACATCTGCGTAGGCGATCTCGATCTCCTTGTCACTGGGGCAGGTGTTGGTGAACTCCTCACGTGTGTAGGCGACATTCAGGTACTTCCAGATGGCCGTCATCTCTTTGGGGATGTCGAAACCTCTGTACTTCTTGGCCACCACCTGAGTGAGGCATCAGAATCAAATGTCAAATAATAAAGCATGTGTGTAATTGTGTGTCTCTTTCTTTGCAACAGTTCTGTCAAATTATTGAAATAATATGTGCAGTTAATCAATTCCACACACAGAAAATGAATCTGCTGTTAATTGCGTTGGTCAATCATATAATTGCTTGTTTGGACAAAAATGAATAATGTGAATCATTTTTTGGGTCAAGTTAATTCTGATGGACAATTTCACAATTATTAATTAAAATCATGAAAATATTTTGTTAACATAAAAAAAATAATTAACATTTAAATTGCTTTAAAAAGTACAGCTATTGAAGAATTGTATATACTGAGAGAGAATAACTCACTGAAAGGTAAAGAAATAAGCTTGAAAAGACCATTAGCTGTAACAGTCAGGAGACGCTTTGTTCAACAATGATGATCATCTTTTCAACAGGGAAGATCAGCAGCAGGACACTGTCGGCCTGCTTTGGCCTGCTTTGGCCTGCTTCAGTCTTTAGTACATTTAATGATATCATGTGTTGACAAACTGAATTCATTGTGGAATCTGTAGCTGGATTTACTGGACTAAAGGATAGAGTAATGTGGTACAGGTAGCATTACAGTGAGGTTAAAACAGTAATTTTTCATCAGTGACTTCAGTTAATTAATAATTTTGATAGACAAGTTAATAATTCACAGGTTCCTGCCTTTAAAAAGTGAAAATGTTCTGCTTTTCTCGGATCTCTACTGTGGTACACCATCTTGGGTTTTTGGATCGTTAGACAGAACAGGAGATTTAAGACATTACACTGATCTTTGGAAAATTGTGATTTCTATTTTATGATAAACAGAATAATTGATCATGGATATTATCAGTAGTTGCAAACCTATGGTTTTGTATCTGAAAAGATCTTGAACTGTTTTCTCTTACTCTGGCTGATCTCACTGCTCAGGTTGAATTAGGTGGAGCTGTGCTGGGCCTGTCTCAATGTGCCAGTGGTTGAGGCTTTTCTAAAATATACTGTCAGCAACGTATCACTCATTCACCTTAACTATATGCAGCTTGGGTAGCAGGTTGCAGTCAGCCAGAGTCATCTCATCCCCATCCAAAAACTTGCGGTTGGAGACCTTGACGTCCTCGATGCTGTTGTGGTCGATCTCGTCTGGCAGTGGTGAGCGGAGATACTCATCCAGCTTCTGCAGTGTCTTCAGTAGGCCGCGCTCCAGAGCTGAGACGAGACACCAGAGATATTGTAAAAATAATAACACTGCTTCAAGTTTCATCATATATATTTCCCTGAGGCCTCCACCACATCTGTTTCAGCTGCGATGCTGATCAACCACATGAGGGCAGCATTTCATCACGAGACAAGTCACGGAGCGACTATTAGTAATACAGGGCATGGCTGTATCATCAACACCTGGACAATCTGACCCAGTCTCACCCTATATCTGTAGATTATTCATTCACTCAGATTATTCAATGTTCCATTGTCTGAAAATATGACATGAATGTGGCTGCAGGCTCAATCACTGGTCCAACAAGAGACGTGACCTGGTGCTTTGTATGGCACTTATCAATGAACCATGAGATTCAGCCTCAAACTCGTGTTGACATAGCCTTGGCTTTCACATCCAGCTCACCAAGGTTCAATATTTTCCCAGGGCCGAGAACAGCCAATGAAAATATGATACTAAATCTTGGGTATTTTGTCAATATTGTAAACATCCTTCCAAGAAGCAATTCCGCTAATGGTTTCAAAGAGTACATATTTTTCATATTGTTCCAGTCTTATCTGGTAAGTAAATGATGGCTTCTCTTACATGGGTGAATGTGAACACTGATTCTCAGGAAAGCTGCTCTGGTTTTCCAGGTGAGACAGAAAGCATTAGGACAAAAAGAGGCAGCAGAACAAAGGCTCTGTGTCCCAGAGGGAGGTTGTAATCCACCGACACCAAGCAGATAACTCTCCCTGCTAACGTGGTGTGTGTGTGCGCGTGTTACACACAGTGCAGGTAACTTACCCTCATTTGCATCTGGTTTGGAGTTCTTGATGAATGCTGAAAACTTAGCAAAGATGTCCATGCCAGCTGTGTTTGACTCAGGGTGTCTTGCACCAAGCTTTACGTACCTACAAGTAAAAATACATACATGTCACGATTTGTGAATATGAGAAGTTAAAGACAGGACACACCTGATGATAACCTCTCCTACAAAGCTCAGTTGTTAGGAAATGACTCAGCTTTTTGTATGTGCTTCTTTAAATTTAGTAGATTTGTATCTGTGACTGTTGTTCTTCTATAGGAAGAAATGGCCTTAGGCACAGATAGGACAGGGAAGTCAGGAAGTGTAAAAACAGACACCTTGTTGTTTCAGTTGATAAGAAAAATATAGAATATTATCATCCATATCCTTTAGGCAAAACATTTGACTTAATGTAAATCCACAGATAGACTTTACCCCTTGTGACGTGTTAATGGATGACATGAAGCTACCACACTGTGGCGGCAGTGCGTCAGCAAGCACGGACCCCAGACTACTCACTTGGGTGGGCAGAGGACATCCTCAAGGAACTCCTCGATCTTGTTGACATCAGTTTTGACCTCACCATTGAAGGTGATGAAGGGTGGGTGTGTGCCGGGGGCCAGGTTCTGGAGGTCTGCTGGCTTCCTGGAGGACAGAGGATAGGATCATTTTATATTGTTTGTATGTTTGAAAGTTTTTATGTTTAATGTTACGATTGTTGAACTATAGAAGTACCAGGATTACTGACACTGAATAAGTGAAGGACTTGTAAATGAGACAAGACTCAAAACTGGTCTGATGTGTCCTGCAGCATGATTAAAATGTGGATATTATTTACTTATATTCTAAGTGGTCTACGGCTCCGACAGCCTGCCGCACTTTAAACAACTTTTTCTGGAGCCTTCCAGCCGTCCTCCTTATCCAACGATAGCTGCTCTGTCTTAACTGTATGTGTGTATGTGTGTTAGCCTCTCCCCACGAACGTGTTTGTGTGTCCCCTTCTCCCTGCAGCCTTCAAAGCAGCACACTTTGTACCAGATGCCTCTGGCAGGCAGATGACACTGACACACAAACAAAAATGAGCATGTGTTGAATGAGTAGTGTGAACACAAATGACTTGTGAAATCCACGGAGCCCAGACGCTTAAATCCCTCCACGACGACAACAAAATACAGCAGCGCCTCCACAGCTTAGAGCCAAACAGATGGATATAAGATAGCACATGGTGTGAATCCTCTGCTGATCTACTATCATATAAAACAATGTCCATAAACGCTCGTAAACAGTCTGGGGTTGTGGTGTGTAGGCAGTAATATGAATGGTTGCTGAAGTTTTGGGAGAAGCCATCTAGGGACAAAAAAAAAGAAAAAAAAAAAAAGGGAAATGACTTCAATTCTTTGGCATGCAAAGGGGAAGTGGCACCCTCACCAGTGATATCACTAAGGAGCGGGCAAAAACTACTTTGAGGTTTTCATTATAGGAATACATCAACACAAAAGCCTTGACCCAAGACAAGACCCTAAGTCAGGAAACATAAAAACACCTCCACACTGGGAGATGACATGTGACCATCATGTCCTTCAGTGTAACAACATGAACTGTTCTTCAGTTTAAACACCGCAATAAAACCAGCCATGAATATGGCAAACACACGCCTCCTTTTGCAATACAGCCATTTTATGTTGACTCAAGATTGCAGACAGTATATAGCAGGAAAAAAGTGAAGGCTGATCCCTCGTCCCAGCTGAACAAAGGCTTGTTTGAGGAGCAAGGAGTAAAGAGATACTGCTAAGTAGGCAGACATTCTCCATTGCTTTGGACAGGACATTAGCATGCTTTGTTTTGTGTTAAATAAAAATATATGTAAATGCTCCCAGACCTATGCAGATGTCTTGAATGTACCAGCATGCATTAACCAAACAGCTAGCGAAATGGCATAGCTTTCTTCCTTCTCGCTGTTTAATATGGACACATTGTTTATCACCTACATCTCTGCTCTGTTTTGTCAGCATGCAGTGATCTCCATGTTGCTGAGGGAGAGGCGTCTGGTGTTGAACCAGCTGCCACATGGATGAACCATGCTGTGGAATAAAACGTCAGAAATCTGAATCTCTGAGTCAAACACACGTGACGAAGAAAGACCATAGAAACCAGACGTTCATCTGACCATCAGCCGTGGCTGAAAATAAACTGGCACTTGCCTGTCCTGGCTTAGCAAGTGGAAAAACATTGAGGGAGCATTTAGATGAATCACACAGACAGAAACATAGTGGGTTTGGTAAAGAGCTTCTGGTACTGGAATCCACATGTGCAAGCACGTTCTCTTGAAGCTGGGAGGAAAAATGAAATAAAAAAAATATATAGCCCAGACAAAATTGCAGGGGATCACTGGTTTTCTGATCCCAGGCATGAAAAATAACATGTTGCCCACCAAAATCCAGGCAGGAAGTGAGCAGAGTGAGGAACCTTAAATAGACCCTCCAGAGTCTGTGTGTTTATTTTCCTCCGATTTTCTCCGGCCTGGGAAAGGGTCATGGGAAAACCAAATAAGCAGTAGGGAAGCGGAGAGCGTGTTAGAGGTGGGGCAGGATCAAAGAGCTGCCGAAGCCTTGGTGGAAACACCCATAAGATGGGTGGGACGAAAACAAGTTTGATGTATTTTTTTTAATCCTACATGAGGACGAGCAGCAGCAGAGAAAGATACTGATCAGGCTACTGGGGCCTGGACTCACCTCTTGAGGTCCACTGTGGTGACGTTGAAGACAACTCCTTTCAGCCAAAGGATCATGAAGAGCCTCTGAGAGAAGGGGCAGTTCCCAATGCTCTCTCCATCACTTCCCGCCTTTAGGAAACAGAGATAACAAGTTAGGATAGAAGCAAATAAGCAGAAACATATTTCAGGTACCATTCCTGAAGGCTGAGGACATTATCTCACAGGGTCCATTAAGAACAGGGTGGAAACGCCCTGGATTTAATCACTGCACATAAAAAACACAAGATAGCAACAACTTAAAAACATCTGCAACTTGCTCCTACCACTGATAGCACTTGGCTTATTGCTGAGGCAAAAGTGGAAAACCGTCCCAATAATCTTAGTAGAGATCACATCTCTGTTGCACAATCTTTATGGCCCGGAGCGTTTCATTGCACTCGTCCAGAGAGGGCCCATTTCAGACAACCACTCTTTCATACACGTTACAGGCTGTCCTCGAAAACACTTCCACAGGAGGGAATGAGTGGAGGGTTGAGCCCCTTGTCTTAAATGCTTCAGCACACTTCCCCTCCATTAATCTGTCAAACTGCTGTCTAAGAGTAAGAGGAACCTTCTGGAGTGATTAAGACTCGGATGGCCTCTTGTTTCCTCTTTCGCTAGGCTGCACAAACACAAGGCTGAGCAGTGGCAATGAGATCAATGGGAAATTGCGTGTGCCCTCTGAATCAATGGTGAACACTCATCGTTGAGTGGCAGGAAGTTTGAAATAAGATTTAAGCTGAATCAACAAGTTTTTGTTTTGTTTTTTTTGAAAGGTGAAATGATTAAAAGCTGTGATCCAGTCATCCCTGCAACACACACACACACACACACACACACACACACACACACACACACAGACACAAAACACTGCATAATATAAAATGTGGATGATGACTAATAGCCATGTACTGCTACTTGCAAATGC
>OMNW01001059.1:4631-18530 GCA_900303245.1 Selene dorsalis | reverse complement strand
TGGGTAGGACGTTAAACAGAGCCTGAGACATTCTAGTGTAATCGCAGCATTGATCTCCTAAGCATGTGGCCGGTGTAGATTATGGGACCGAGTTAGGTCCATCATGGGCTTTGGAGTCTGAGATAAGTGTGTGTGTGTGTGTGTGTGTGTGTGTGTGTGTGTGTGCAGGTGCCTGCTTGTGTGTGTACGTTTAAAGCCAGTGCAGTCAATCACGCATGCATATCCAGTATGCTGAATACGTGTCCACCCTTGTTTGTACGTGTGCATATTTAGCCCTTTTAGGTGGATGCCTGCATCTCCTAGGTGTGTCTGTGTATGTGTGTGCGTAGATTTGTGTGCGCTTCACAGAATGAGCATATCCTATTTAAGAGAGTTTCACTAGACCTAAGATGAATTAATGTGTCCCTTCCCCCATTCCAATTTCCATCGGAGGTCTCTTGACCCTCCCACTCTGCAAACACATAATGGTCCATTTGGGGTTTAGCAGCAGGCTTTACCAGGGAGCATGGAGACAGTGAGCTAGACTGTATTTCCATAAGACTGGGACACAGAAGCCCTTCTATACATATATTACCCCCTTTGTGTCTGAGAGCTCTCATGCGGGGTTTGTCCACACTCATGCATGCGCAGACACACACGCATAAACACACAGATACACAAGACAGGATGCATATGTAGCCCGATGAGCAAAAAACACACAATACATACCCTGCACACACAAGCACTCCTATAGCAACACACATACATGAGCATGTACTGTGTAGGCGCACACACAAATGTAGGCATGCACACATAGATATGACAGTTATAATGGGACCTACGCAGCAGCCTGACTCTGATTGACATTGATAAGCTCTGAGGGGAGACATCCCACCTTTGCTGTCACACTATAACTGTACAGACTCACAAAAATATTTGTGCTCTCTAAGGCATTTGCCTGACTTTGATGCATCCTCTGATCTCTTTCGTTAATGTATAAAGATTTATGTTTTACATTTTAGTCTATTATTCCTTTTTACCAAAAAACACGAAACAGAAAACAGACGTGAAGTGCCATGTTACGTACTGTCCTAATTGAAATTCATGGCTACAGCTGGCAGCAAAGTTTTCAGGGTGACCTACAAGACAAATGAAAATATCTGGTCCAAAAACCCAACTTTGAATTAATTTTTATAGGGAAGAATGCTACCTTGTGTTCATTGCTCTATTTTAACTAAGTTTAGTGATTACATCAGCAACATTAGGGTTTTGTAAACGGATTAAAATTTGCAGCAATTACAAATATATTTCATCTGGAGATTCATTTTCAACTTCAACACAGTGCTTCATCTGTATCATTCCTCCCCAGTAGATGAAAAAAAGACAATCCGTTTAAGTATCTTTAAGGGAACAATTTCATTGATATCAAAGGTTTCATTTATAATGGAAAAAGGTGTTCAATTTAACTTCAGTTGTATATCTTCAGTTTTATGAAGGACCTCTAATAGACACAAATTGTCAGTAAAAGCTTAAATTGCCATCAACTATAGGGCTGGACTGTTATCATCAAATCATTTGATCATGAGTATGCAAGACCCTGAGAGCACCTTAATGAACACAGTGCCAGGCTCACTCACATCAAACACAATGTAAATTTCTCTCTAGCACACGCACGCACGCACGCACGCACACACGCAGACACGCACACACGCACGCAGACACATGCAACACACACTGCACATCACGCTCTCAACTACAAATATCAGCAAACAGCTGACATTGCTCTCTGTTGACCCACTTCCGATGGTATCATCTTCAAAGAGAGAAGGAAGAAAATCTAATGGAGAGGAAGGAGAAAGGGACGAAAAGGGATTAAATTGAAGAGAGGGGAGTAATTGACTGGTGTTTCTTTATCTGAGGGAGTGTGGGGTGCTGCTGCTGTGTAGGTAGGTATAGGTTGGGTTGCCCGGAGGCATAAATGCTCCCCGTTCATTTGCAATTTACAGGCTGCTGCTGCTTGAAGCCAGCCACTCGTCTTCATTTGGGATTCACACACGTCTGCCTGTGGCAGATGGCTATTTCATCATCATCACACACATGCACATGTACACACACACACACACACACACAAATCCAAAGTAGCCAGCATGCTCATGAAGTAAGGTGGCATCCGTGTGTGTGTGTGTGTGTGTGATGTGTGTGTGGTTGGGGGAATCCAAAGTATCATTATTTCAGCATAATTGGCTGACAGGAGCATTTGGAGTTAATTGGTTGGCTGACAGTGTAAACCCTAGGGCTTATGGGTATTGTAGTACGGATAATGCAGACATTCTGCTTGGTCACACAGCCTGACTGAGACGATTATCTGAATGCTTGAACAAATTTATCAGAGGCCTTTTTTTCTCCTCTGTAAGTTAAGTGAATTATTAGTTGTTCTGACTTGATTTTAGAGCCTTTTACTAAATTAACATTTCCATTTGGTCAAGTAGTTTCACAGTTTACTGTAAAACATGCTGAATTAGATTAAATTCTATACACAATAAAACTAATAACAAACAGGCAGACCTTCACTGGCTGAATTATTTTTATTTTCCTGTCCTTCCTTTCATTCAAGTGGGAATAACTGTCTCTGATATATTAATGTCATCTTAACTGTGCTAAGAACTTAATCAATGTCTCCTCAACTGTGGGAACATTCAACCTTGGTTGAAGTGCCACACTAAGGCCAGAGCAGGCACAAGTGGACACTACTTGAAGGAATCACAAAAGCATTGAGAGCCACTGTGTTAAATGACTCCACAAATAGATGTGTTTTGAACTTATTAAGCGTTAGTTGCACTGCAATTAAATCTTCAAAAAACCTAATTTAATCCATGCAAACTTTAGCTACTGAGGACAATGTGTGCGCCTATAGTGAGATAAATCCTCCCTTTAGAGAATATGTTTTGGTAAAATTAGACTTTGTTTTTCTAAAATATCCCCAGGAGATTTAAAGATTTACTCTGGCAGCTGGTAATTTGTCAGTTAAAATGTTGTATGTTGTAGTATATTTGGTAGTACTTGTGCAGCCCCTTGATGGAGGATTGATGTTTAATGCGAGGTATCTATGATAACGGGTCATCAGCAGAGAAAATCTGCTGTCAGATATCAAAGTAAAGAAAGTCTAACATTGAACTGTGCCCTCCAGGCAAACTTCAACTTTGGCAGAGCAGTTATCTACTCTATGAGAGATGCTGCCACCTGCAGCAGAAATTTACCAAGTCTGTGCCTGGTAATGAATTCAGCTCAACACGGAGCAGGAGAGAAAGAGCCTCCAGCAAATACGAACAGAGGTTCCCAAATCTGCAGCAATAAACCTCAATCATATGCTACTTAGGCTGACTGACAGTCAGTCAAAACAGAGGCGTGAGTCACCAGATTAAGAGGGGAAATAGAGTTGAAGAAGGTGAAATTGGAAGAGTCATTTATTTAGTAGGTCGTTCCACATAAAATCTTAACAATTGTAAAAGTCCCCTCACCTCGCATGTATCCTGAAGGATTATAGCTCTGCACAGAAGAAGCTGGACTAATTCCGTGGATATTCTGTAAGTGGAAGTGGATAGGAACTAAATCTTACAAAAATATTCGTGCACTCTCTTGTAGTGCACTCGTTCTTTCCTGTGAGTTTATTTAAGAGAAATACCAACATTTTCATGACTGGCTGCACAAACGTTTGTTCTGTCCACACACCTTGAAGTGTTTGCGTGTCTTCATGTGCCTTCAAGGCAAATGCAATGAAAGAAAGAAATGCTAACAGAAAGAAGAAAAGAAGCAAAATGCTTATTTGCGTTGGCACTGTGTCTGTGCGTGCATGCGTGCTTGTGCCCACTGCTAAGGAAGGCAGTAAATAAATCACCCAATCCGAATGTGAGATATTACCTCGGGGCGAAACAAAAGGACAAAGCAGACACGGCAACCAGCAAAAGGTCAAGGGGAAGCAAGGAGGAGAGGCAGTGGGAAAAGGTCGGCTGGCACCAGTAAAAACTGGCTGGATGTGAACAAAATAAGTGGTGGAGTCAGGAACAGCATGTTCTCTAACCTCAGTGGAGGAACAGAGGGTCACTGATGCCTGATGAAAAGAATGAGTGAGTTGATGAGGACTCAATAAGGGGCTGCATTAAAAGTGTATAGCCGTAATGTGGTTTCCATGAATGCATGAGTGTGCTCTTTTTTTTTTTTGTCCCCATACTGGGCTTTAAGCTTTGTGTGTATGGGAGAATTAGAGCAATGGAGGGAAAAGACCTATTTTTATACAAACATGAGTAATAATGAGCAGTAGATAGATAGCCAGACAATGCCAAGACAGATAATAACTCTCACAACAAAGCAGTGTTACATAAATGATAATCCAATGGATACACACAGGGCTCTAATGACATTAAATCATAAACACACCCTCAAATTAATCTATCACCTTCATGTTATTCCTAACACACATATGCATAGACACATACACACACAACGATTAAAGTGCTAACTCGAAACATGATTTACATCATTATGATTATGACTGTCATAATTATGAGCGCCGTTATCACTCTCATTATTAATAGCAATGACACTATTATTAGCCTGTCTGCTGGTGTGCTACTTAGTCTGCAGGCTAATTACTGTGTCTGACTGTCCAGGCATGGTGCCGGTCCACAGCGCCAAGGTCACAAACCTTCTCCTCCTCTCGTCAAGAGGCTCTCACACTTACTTAGTTCTGCCACTCATAATCTCCTTTAATCTCGTAAATGATAGTGAAAATGCCAATTCTCTCCCATGCAATTTATTAGTGTGTGTTTGTGCTACTGAGACCCAGTAGTGCATTACTGTCACGGCTAATCCAATTAGCGTAGATGTATCTAGCTGGGCCTAGGGGGAAGAGGAGTGGTGCAGCGAGCAGGTAGGGGAGGCGTGTGGGAAGGTAAAGCACCCCGCTGTGGGAACAGCGCATTAGGGAGACTCCCTTCCTGTGCCCGGTGTCTTTTTTATCACCACGGTGATGGCCTGAAAATTGGTGTGTGATCACAGGAGAGAGAGGAAACAGTGAAAATATGGAGCTTCGCTCTCTTTGTGTGGTCTACGCTTGTCCGTTTGTCTGTGTATGTTAATGCGCAACAGTACACATGAAAGTATGTGTGAGTGCATTTATTTGCATGTGTGACCATTTCTCTTCTGTATGTGTGTGATTGTTTATGAGATGGTGTGACAATGAGGTCCATATGGGACAACTCAATTTCACAGGCCATAGACCTGAGAGGACTTTGGTGCCCACACACAAGCACACAGACACACACACACATACGCACGGGGACTGATTTATCTATTTGATGTACTTGATCTGTTTTAGCATCAAACTGCAGCATAAGAATATAAAGAGAAAAGAGACAACTTGCCAGGCTGCTCTCATTCACCATAGTGACAGTAACATTTCTGTACTCATTAGTCTTAACAAAAGTCTTGACAAAAGGCTTTTTTCCTCCCACTGAAAAGTAGTCCCAAAATTAGTTTGGCATACTCTATACAGATGGATTATGTGTTTTGTTTTGTTTTTTTTTTACTGTATTTTCAAGTGTTCATCTGTTAAAATTGATTTCACATGAATTTTGTCGCCACACGTCCAAGGCTCTTTTCTGCTCTAATAAGACACCAAGGTCAGAAAATGTTTCTAGTAACAAAGAGTAAATAGGTAAAAATTCAAAGAGAGGGCACAAATGAGCTGCTGCATATGCATTAGAGTCCCTCGGAATAATTACCAAATCATCTGTTGTGTTTGTGCAGCACATGGGAGTCTAAAGTCTGATTTCTACCTGTTTTTTTTTATTCAAAATTTTGTAGTAGAAGAACTGGTGATCCCTGTAGTATATATCTGCACCACTATCCAGTGAATATATGCAAAAGCCTGGCTGTCTATGATCACCGGTTTTACAAGACTGTGGTGTTTATTAGTGAAAACATAAAAATGGCTCCCAAATGCATTATGATCTTTGCAGCATGATTCACTCAAATCTGCAGTGGCTGTATTAAACTGTTTCTACTGATTACTCACATAAACCACAGAGTGTTTGCAACACTTGCAGCACCAATTATAACCATGGCTCTAATTAAAGAAGGCAGGAAGAATCCACAGGGGGCATAAACAACAGGCCCCTAACATTAAATACCAAACACATACATCTCTCTCCTCAGTAATTATGATGTGAAGGCACACTAACAAAAACATGCAATGTGTTGAGCCATATTCCAGAAAATACCGTATTGACAGGAGCTGTGTGTGTTTGTGATTTGTTAGTTATTGCACGTTAGAGCGATGGACTGAAAACAGTTTTCCAAAAGGTCTTGGAAGATAAAGTTTCTAAATTTCAATCATTTAGCTGCTGTCATTTTGAAAACTTTATTCACTCTAAAAACATTTTATTCAGAGTGACACATTGAACGGGATGTTCACAAACAAACAAATTTCATCAAAAGACATCACTACTCAATTGCCAACTACCCATTTGTCCTTCTACTGGTTGCCTTGTCTCGCCTCCCTTCTCTTGAGACAGTGATGAGGCAGATGGAGTGATAAGTGAAAGATGAAGAGAATGCATTTAGTCAAGGATGTGGGACCCTTGTGAGCTCTTCTGCCAGCGTCCAATTTTATTAATCAGTGCTATTGTCCTGACAAGTTGCATCCTTTATGCATGTGTGTTTGTGAATGTGTCAGAGAGAGACAGACTGTGTCTGTGCATGTATGTTATTTTCTACTGTTCCAGCAATATGCACTTATATTTGAAATTCATATCTATCATAAGTGCTATTTTCATAACTACACTCAATTTAGCTATAAACCAGAACAGAGCCAACAATGGTGATCAGATTTACCTTCATGCTCTCTGCAGCCTCCCTGCCCATGATGACTGTGAAGATCTTAAGATAGAAGATTTACATTTTCCTCTAAGGGGCTTGATGGATCGACATTAAAGGAACCATGTAAAGATTCAAAGAGCTTTGTTGCGTTTATTACAAATGGAACGAAAATTGAATGAATTGATTAAGTGAATGTCGTTTATCTAAACCGGGAAAAACTCTGCACAATGTGTGTATTTCAGGCCAAGCGTCGCTGTATTTTTCAAGACAATTGTTTTTTTTTTGTTTTTTTTTAACTTTTTTCTCTGAATTGTCGTTGTAATCATCACAATGACACAGATATTGTAGTCAGGAAATGTGAAAGAATGCACCACGCACTTGCTCTTTCCTTCCCCCTGATGATAAAAGGCACAACGAAAGAGGGGTCGAGCTGTTTCTTGGCAGACAAGAGCTATTTCAAAAATCCATTAGTGCCTCAATGCGGCATCATTATCACCAGCTGCTTAAGCATACAATATCCTGCCTTTGACTTTTCTGTCTTCTTGGCATTTTCCTCTGAGGTAAATCTTGAGCTAGCACATGAGGCAGAGAAGAAGAGAAGAAGTGGAGGTCTGGTATTTTAAAAGCCACTCTAAAGCCTCTGTTGAAATTCCTCCATTAGCAACCACTTGTTCAGTGCTGGGTCAAAACGTGCTTGTTATCTCATTAATAGTTCAATATATTTTCAGTCGTCTAATTTTCACATCACTGCTGTGTTACGACATTAAGAATAACAATAATGATAATAATAATGATGACAGACCCTGTTGCCTATTTGCCAGGTACCCCATCAGTGAATACTGGACCGCAGGTTGTTGCTGTGACACGTACACTCGCTTGCCAATTTATTAAGTACACCTACAGAAAACTAATGGATCATAATACATCACCTCTAGATTCTCCTCCATGAGGATTATAAAGTTCAGGTTTTATTCAATCTCGTTCTCAGACGTTGATTCATAAAGATCCTCTTAAACATATTCAGATAAATTTAATCGCTGTGTGTTAGAGCAACCCTTTCCCCTAAATGGAGAATCACTATTTTGACCTAAAACTAGACAAAGGGTATGACAGATTTACTTCATCACTGGAGTAATATGCAGTCAAGAAAATGTATTTTCACATTAACAAAGAAAATATCTGAGATGATTTGCTGACTGCAACAACAGTCTGTGACATTAGGTTAAGCCGTTTTCTCGCAGAAGGTAAAGGAAAGGGAAAATACAGGACCAAACTACAGCATTAGATGATGGATGGTGTGATGTTATGTTACCAAAACAGCAGCTGCACATAAATAACTTGTTCTAGCTGTTAATAATTCAGGTATCTCAGGCTTCAGTGAGAGTAAATAAAATTGATCCTCCAAAATGTGACCATGCCAAGCAGTTGCTTTGCTGTGATGAGCCACTTCCAAGTTGCAAAACTTTAACTCCAAAACATTTGTGCACTTTGGATGATGATCATGTGCAAGCTTTGAAGCCGTAACTTGTTTCTGTGGTGGTTTCTTTGTGATGTGATATTGGTGTAATTGACAACGTCTGTTTAATGTTCCTCTTTTTACGTTTCTCAAGTCAACACTGAGCTTCCTTGGGTCTTCAGCTATAGACCCACCCTCCACTAAGTGTGAAAACATAGAGACATGTCTGTTTGACATACAGACATGTCTCTATTTATTTAGTGAAATGTCAGCTTTGTGACAGGACATATTATGGAGCTTGTAGAACATTACGCATGTCTGCTTCTGCAGTGCTGTAATCAGAGCCCCATGGAGGGAAATCAGATTTGATAAAAATGAAAAAGGGGGCTAGTAGGAGCTCGATAACATTCACAGACACAGAATGAATAGTTATTAAAATACATGAGTGGTTCCAACAGTAAAAAGCACAGACTCATACAGGCACAACAACATCCAGATCCATCTATCAGGGGGTAGAAACATCTGACATGAACGGTGGCTAAGTCTCCTGGCAGATCTTCCTGGCTTAGCCACGTCTCCCGTCTTTGCTCCCTCCATGCGATCCTTGGCTTTCTGTGATTGTATACTACGTGTACTGTTTGTGGCAGAGAGTGGGCTGTGTTGCTCAAGACCTGTTAATATCTTGTGACACCTGGATGCTGCTTGACATCTTCTTGGATTCACATTACTCAGATAACTGGATGTTTAAAATCTGTTCATATAATACTGTCCATCTGTTTCTCCAGTTGGATTACTTATTTATTTGTGTTAGTTTTTGTTTTTTCACATTTTCCCTGTCAGAGTTTTTCCCCTCTCAAAACTGTGAGCCTACAGACAGAGATTGTTGTCTGCTGTACTTAATGTTAGGAAATGACTAAATAAAAAGACTATATGGTGTAAACTTTTCTGGCACCTCTAAAAACTTAATTTGTTTTCCAGAGTTTGACGTAAAAGAGCAATTATCAACAAAAAAAAGAGTGTCAACGGGCCTAAGTCCCGGACAAGTTCAACGGAAAATAACAAAGTTCAACACATGAGTCCAAAAAACACAAAAGAAAATGGAACACCAGGCACAGGTCAGAGACTATAACACAGGACAAACACAGCATGGACAACAAGTGGCAACACAGACGATCCAACAAGGACAAAGGGAAAATACAGAGGTTAAATATACAAGGAGAAACAAGGCACAGGTGGGGGTGTCAACACTGGTGAAACACATTGGGTGCACAACAGGGAGAACACAGGAAGACAAGACAGGAACTTCAAAATAAAACAAGAACTAAGGACAGACCATGACAGGACATATCCCACGTAAATCCACAATGTGTCAATTTTATACCTTGGCTAACTAACATTATAAAACATGTCAATTAGGGTTATAGTAGCCTAGACAGAGCTACAGAGGGCGGTTTCCCCTGTTTCCAGTTACTGTGACAAGCTAAGCTAAAGAAGAATTTGCATAATACCACTCCTACCTATAAGTACCGGTACCAGTAGAAGGGCCAGGGTGGGCGCGCAGTGGTTCATTTGCATTTAAAGGGTCAAGGCACTGAAACCAGCCATTCTGAATAGGGCTGTTTTGAGTGTATGAAAAGAGCTGTGATGTTTAATCCTTGTGGTACTTTGACCGAAGCATGTCACAGACATGTCTTTAAGACACCTGGGAACTGTTTTAATTTGTGGAAAAGTGGTATTATATGTCTCCTTTAAGGGAAATGTAATTGCAACTAGATTTTTTAATTTTCTATTAACAAAACTATTAATAATAACACCAAATTTGAACATGTATTTGGCAGGTCAAAGTTATGTTAATACTGAACATATTGGTAAGTGTGTATTTGTTTTAAGCCAAAATATCAGATCTCTCAGTACAACATTTTTTTGCAGTGACTACAGCATTATCAAATGTTTTCTGTGGTTATGTTTAGACACTCACACGGCAACATTTTAGCCTAATTCATTACAGAAAACATCCACAATGACCTCAAACATGACATGTTTCCCTACATTTAACCATAACCACAGTCCTTCTCTAACCTTAACCAATGTGTTGCCTGAACTGGATGTGAGCCCTGGTCTCCAGTGCAACAGTCAAGCACTACTCTATACTCACCATCAACTCCTGATAAGTCTACAATCAGTAACAATCTGCACAATGCTATGTGGAAAACAGTTTAGTAGTGTTTGAAAATAATTTCATAGAGATGCCCTGTGATGGAATATAAAAAAACACAGATTAATGCAGCTTTAAGGGTTTTATTTCTAAAGATATATATATAGCTGTAGGAAGTAAAGCAGTGTGCACAAGGTGTGGCAGTGTTGTTCATGGTTTATGGTGCATGCACACATACACGCACAGACATATTGAGTCACACATGCCTGGTGTAGCATGGCGCAGGGCCAGACTGTGGGGGTTTGAACCGGCGTTCTCGTATAATGGCTCATGCTGGAACAATTTGTTCTATGTGAGTAAAGGCTTATTAAAGGTGCACCATGCTCCCCAAGGAAACAAGTGAGATTGGTGTTGCAGAGGGCTCACACAAAAACACAGAGGATACACGCTTCTGATTCTCATACACAAAGACATCTTATCAAACGCGCACACATACACACACACCACACAGCACCCTGTGGTACTGTATAATCAGAGAGCCAGTATGTATTTCTGTGTAGTTGTCTCAAAGGAGTGTCCACGCTGGGCCTACAGTTCCCTGGTGAATGCCAACCCAGTGTGTGCACGTGTCTTCATCGTGTCTTGATCACAGCGGCGGGTTTTGACACACAGAGGGATAGTTATGATCAAGAAGCTTCAGGAAAGGTCAGGTGAGAACAAATAACTGTAGGGAGAAGAGGAATGAGAGTAGAGAAAGGGGTGATGGGGGGAGAATGTGGCCAGGGATAGATAGTTACAAGTGAAAAGAGGGAAAGAATAAAAATCGAACAAAGGGACTTTGTTGAGTCTAGAGACTGAAATGGAGAGAAACTACCTGCCAAATCAGCAGATGCCTTTCTGCTGACACAGCTAAAAAGCAGATGTGGTCGAATAGGGACATTTTCTTGCTTCAGAATTAGCATCGTGGAGTTCAGGCTAAATTTGACAAAAAAGCATGACCACTGTGCAAGGATAAACAATGGCAGATGAGCATTCAACCTGTGGACTCTCTGCATCATCCTGTCTCAGACATGCAGACGCGCTATCAACCCCTAGACACACCAAAAAGCAAACACACACACACACACACACACAACCTCATTTCACTGCCCTGTGACATAAAATGGGATTTTTGTGTTTGAGCAGAGGGGGTCCAATGGCTACACAGGGACACATCAAGAGGTGAGGGCTTTATAATCGCTGATGCCAGATTGGATGTCAGCTGCAGCATAAGTGACTATCTATCACCAGCGCACTGCACGAGAAGAGGCCTCTTTATAGACGGCTAGACTTCAGACAGCACAGAGAAAGCCTCCTCCCTCCAGCCCACTCCACTGCCCTGCAGGAGGGATTGCACACAGAGGCCTGAATTCATGCATACATGCACAAGGCAGATAGACACACACGATGCTCACCCATACTGCTGTAAACATTTATGCACACTACTGTGGAAGGGAAATGTTTGAAGAAAACACACACACGCGCGCACTCATTTGCATTGCAATCCACACACCACTCTCTCCTCGGAAAACACATCACAGACGAAGCCTTGAGCCTCCTCTAAGCACTCACTCACAGAACCACATGCTACATTTTTTGGTTTTTCCACTAGTGCACAACAGCAGCAGTACTGCCAGTGGCCATCAGTTTAGAGTAGAGGTCACTAACAGGCTGACCATGGATTCCAATGGCTTCCTATCCAGACCTGTGCCTATGACCTAGGGCATTTCTGTTTAAACCAGTGTAGCTTTTCAAGTCTTTAAGTCACTTTTCACACGATGCTGCCAAAGCAACCACTGCGACCTGAGTCACTGAGTGAGGTACACACAGACGACGAGACAAGACACAGTCTAAGAAATGAGTGGGAAAGGTGTAGGAGTGCAATATAAGGTGGGAAGAGACACAAAAGGAGGAGTTAATGCCATTCAAATGTCAAGCATTGAAATTGCTTATTCTAAAAATGGCTGAGATGTTATGATGTGAAATGGAGATGAAAAAAAAGGAGAAAATGGAAAGTTTATCAACACTTTGAATTTCATCTTTGTAATATCAAGCCCTTCATTTTTCAGATGCACATTTATTAAAGCTCTTTAAAAACTGGACCTCAGCTAAATAACGCTGGTTAAATGGAAGCTTGGGATCTGTCTCCAGCATTTTAGTGATAAAATAAGTGGATTTTTACTTTCAAACAATTTTTATTATTCCTTTAATACATTACTTTAGATACAGATGAGACCCTTTGAAAACGTCTTTATGGAGATCAAGGGATGTTTTAGTTTTCAATAGCAGTGATGAAGAAATACAGAGAGACAGAGAGACAGTGTTTGCAGTTGGACAGAAAAAGTTGACAGAAACAGTTAGTTTTCATCTCTGGGATCCTGTGCTAAACTGCACCCATCATTTATATTTACGCCTCTATATGTGTGATTATCAATGATGCATAGTCTGTTTGCAAGTATCCACATGAACAATATGTGTGTGTATGTGCTTGTGTGTGTCTCTGTCTAGCAGCGGTGGCGGCAGCAGCAGTGGCACATGCTAATCTGTGCTGGGAATCATTATCTGTGTTTCCTGGGCCATTAGACTAATGCTAAGGGATAACACAGAGAAGTGGATGAGACCTGACGCTAACAGGGGCTAATCATCAGGACCACCTCTCACTATGAGTTCAGCTATGACACTAAATATCCCTCAGAGACAGGAACCTCAGGCACTGGCAATCAGATAATTACAGGAGCCTGGAGCATTTTATTAATAAAATTTCAATAAACTGTCTCAAATATTTGAACTAGGCGAGGTGTGTGTGATTTGATTTGACACTTGAATGGCTTCAGAAGTGCTTACATCCCTTTTGTTACTGTTATTAATAATTAATATTCTCAAATACTGATCATTTCATTGTAGAGTAGCTTCCTCGTGTAATATGCATGCCTGCCTGGGTGGGTAAGCAAGTGTGGGGCTTTCGTTGGATTTAGAAAATAAAGAATTCACGACTTCAAAACCTGACAAAAACAGCCATCTACTTGGTGATGCTCAAAGCCCGCTGAAAGAGATACAGGTGTACTCCTCACAGCTCATAGTTCCCCTAACCCCCCAAATTTCCCCTAGCAACAGTCATCTCTGAATATTCCCTGTGTGTGGTGTTGGAGCTTTCTCTCTGCCAGGCATTGGCACAGCACGGCAGCTCTCATCTGCATATCACCTGATCTGACCAATGAATCGCTTCCTGTTTAATCATTCCATTTGACCTAGCAACCAAAAGCACCCGGCGAGCTTTTGACTGGCAAACAGTAAAATAGAATACATCCCCGGGACATTGGAAGATCAAATGGTGAAGAAAGCGCTAACGAGGCAGGTTCCTCAGCCCTTTTTTTTTTTTTTTTTTTTTTTTTTT
>OMNW01001057.1:24771-53478 GCA_900303245.1 Selene dorsalis | reverse complement strand
CGAGTTGGCCTGCTATATATGGCACTTCCATTGTGACAGCTGAAGGCTTTTTTTGGGGGGGGGGCAGCTGGTTATCTAGTCGGGGTACTTGGGTTGGATTCAGTCCCCCCCCTCCGATTACAGTCCAACATTAACAGAATTTCATTAATCTTCGCGTTGCGTTCCGTGTGGTCGACACAGCGGTAGTTGTTGAATGGTCATTTTCAGCAGCTAGCTGTAACCAGGCCCGCTCACAGACTCATGTGGACGGTCCTCAGGCTGTTACCAAGGCATATACAGCAGTAGTCCATTGGGATAACAAAGACAAACCTTTGGTTGTACACATGATTGAATAAGATGAAGAATTCTTCGAGAGTTTTCTTGATAAATCTCTGCAGTACAAACCTGCTCACGGCGACAGGTTGGCTCGCGCTGCTCCGCCATGGCTACAGGCACAAACATTTCCGGTTCGCGCGCGGAGTATGGCTGTAGTATGAAGCGGCAGGTTCAGCATACCCAGGATAACTTTTAGTCAGTGTGGTGGTCAATACAGTACTAAATGTTCAAAAACTACGTACGTAAAAGGTGCCTTTGATAAATCTTGTTGTTTCCAAATTATATATTTGATTTATTCCACATATGTAATGAAAATATAATTAAATGAATTATTTAATGAAAATAAAAGTTTTTTGACAGCTGAATTAGTGGACAATATTGTGAAAATATTGTAGTGTTTAACAGTTTGGTAACAGAGACACATCAAAAAGCTTGAATGATGCAGCAGATTTACATGTGGCTGGCTGCATCTAAGTGAGTTATATGCCCCCCAGCTCCGCCAAGGCACACTGCTTGATCAATGTTGAATCCTCCTCGGATGGGTTCATATGACTTGTGTACCACATAATTGATTTACTGTTTAATTAGAGTCACCTTTGGGAGGACAGTGTGTGTCTTTTCCTGTAAAAACAGAAGAGATTAAGTGTTGGGAAAGGAAAAGACTGAGTCTGCACATTCCCAAGGAAGAAACTGACTCCCAGAGCTCCCATGACACAATTTGTCTCTGTCTAACACACATGTCCATCAAAATTGTTAGAACAACTAGGAAATTCTAACAACTGTTAGGATTTGGAAACTCTCTTAGACATATATTGTGAATGTGTAAGAATATTTTTATGGATGTTCTAGAGATAGTTTTCTGTTTTCTCCTCTCTTCACCTTTATTGAGTGAAGAGAGAGATAGATAGATAGAGAGAGAGAGAGAGAGAGGAATTAACAAAGATTAATGCCAATCAATCAAAACAAAAGTATTGCTGAAAGAAAAAATCTAGAAATCCCTCTGTCTTGTGATTTTCAAACAAGCAGTGAATGTCATGTTCACTGACTCAAAATTATTTGAGAAACAGAAAGGGTAGAGGATGACACTCCCACTGTCGACCTACACTCCCACATTCAGTCATTCTGATTCACCATCCATGTAGTCTGTCTCATCATGACAGGTGGTAACACCACTGCCTCCACCTACAAACCTTCAGGAGGCAACTCAGAGCAGAAGGAACTGTGCCATTTTCTCTTTCTCTCTGCTTTTTTCAGAAAAGAAAATTACACAAGAAAATCCCAACAGCCATCACTTGTGTGCACTTCACTCCAAAGCTTCCAGCCAGTATGGAAAAATCTGCCAATATCCACCCCAGTGATCTACCGAGACCCAGAATGAGGCCAAGGAAGGAGAACGAGAGAGGAGCCACGCTGGCTCCCAGAGGTCACCGACAAAGGGCACCGAAGGCAGACCGCCACCCCGAGAGACCACAGAGGGAGAAACCAAACCAGACAAAGGAGGTCAAGGTGGGTCAGGACACAGAAGAGAAGCTGAGGTCTACGGTGGTGGACATAGACAGAGTGAGAGATGATGATGTCAAGGAGGAGAACCTGGGGCTCCTGGAAGCAGCGGAGCAGGAAGAGGGTGAGTTGAAGCTAGAAAAATCTCTTTATTTTTGCTCATGTTATGGAAGAGTTGCATTTCTGTGTTTATGTAAAAGCCTCGACTTACTTCCAGCCTTAATTGTGTGTTATGGTGTTCTTCATACTAAGCACGGTCTCTCTCTGCAGGTTTGAAGCACAAGAACCTGGGAGTGTTTGAGTGGCTGCTGATGGTCTTCATTTTGGCTCTGGTTCTCCTCTTCCTCCCTCTGTCCATCTGGTTTTGTTTCAAAGTACGAACTACACCACAGACCAAACACTGATGTACAGATCTACAGAAATTAAGAGAAAGATTAGGTTGAAAACAACTAGACACATGTAGTTTGTGACAGGAGAAGGACATGGCTGTGGCTATCAAGGGGAGGATGAGGTTTATGCTCAGCTCCAACAACCTCATAATTTGATATTGATTTATCTTCTAGCTGCTAAAAAAACATCAATTTTTTAAGTGAGTCTAATTTGGCATGGAAGGAGCTGGTAACCAATCTTATCATTCAAGTGTCATTTAAGATGTCCATAGCCCATGAATGATTAAGATATTATTCTGACTTGTTCCACCTCAACAAGAAGGAACATATTTAGAGAAATTACTGCAGACTTTAACATGAAAATGAGCTAATCTAGAAAGTCACGCTCAGCATTTTCATTTCATAGCCACTGTTTGAGTGATGTACTTATGCTTCCTGACTGTACTGTATTTTATTGTACAACAGTGTCTCTTTTCAATTCATGTGAACTGACTGAATGTGTTATTTTTGACTGACAGATAGTGAGGGAACATGAGAGAGCTGTGATCTTCAGACTGGGTCACCTGCTGCGTGGAAGAGCCAGAGGTCCAGGTCAGCACAGATTACTGTGATATTTCTCCCTCAACTGTGATTTAAAACTGTACTTTGTGTGTTATTTTGTTAACATTACGCATGTGCCAAATCAGCTGAATTGCCATTCTGAGTTATGACTTTGGTTGTTAAATGATCCTACAACTACAGAGCCATGAAATGTTTGGACACCCTGCAGTCAGTTACACTTCAAATTGTGTTATAGTAAAATAAATTGATCCATGTTATATTCCATACAAAGGTCAATGGAAAAAGATTAAATATAAGGCAAAAAACAATAATTTATGTTATAACTCTGTCCTCCATGCTCTGTCTAGGCCTTCTCTTCTACCTCCCTCTCCTAGATGTTTGTCACAAGGTTGACATCCGACTGAAAATGCTGAAGGTTCCTCCTCACACGGTACAGAACACGCAAATGACATATTCGCAATCAGCTTCTTACATGAAAATGATTCATGATGACTTGAATGTTTACTGTGAATGAACTTTCACAGGTGGTGACAAAGGACTTGATGAGGCCAGAGTTGGGCGCTGTGTGTTATTACCAGATAGAGAACGTGGCTCTGTGCAGCACAGCTCTGTCGAGTCTGAACACAGTGTTGCAGACTGTGGTTCAGGCAGCTGTCAGAGACGTTCTCGCACAACACACATTCAGCCACATGCTGCTGCACAGGAGAAACGTTGGCCAGCAGATACGAGCAGCTGTTGACTCTGTCGCTTGTCGCTGGGGCATCCGGGTGGAGAGAGCAGACATGTAAGGCTGATAAAGAGAAGTTACTTTGTGGTCAAGTGCTTTGAAACACCTTCTGTTGTGTTAAACATTCTTATCTGCATGTAAACCATTTAGTGAATATTAATATTTACTGGGTGAGTCTGTATTCAACACTAGTGCAAAGGAGCTGCAGGGATGCCCCCTGCCCTTTGATTTTGAGGTTCTGACAACACAACCTGCTATAAAATGCATCATTTTTGAAGAAACCTATTAAACAAAAAAACAAAAAAAAAAATACTGATTTGCATACCCCAAAGGGACAGCACTGCTTCTGAAAAATGCATCACTTTCTGTGTGGAAAGGATTTTTCCTGTGCATGCAATGATTTTTCCAGGCAAACAGGAATGTTGAGATTTGTAGTTCCTGCTGACCAGGCTGGGTTGTGCTTGTGTTTGATTTTCTGTCAGAGACGAGCTCAGTTTTCCTGTGGAGTTACAGCAGAGCCTAGCTGCTGAGGCTGAGCTCAAGAGACAACAGCAGAGCAGAGTAAGTTACCATGATGGTTTTTTTATGATTTTAATCTATATAATTTTTTATAACTTAACGCTTCTTTTTGAATTTCAAATGTTTATGGTTCATCTCTAAGGATAGTAACTAAACTTTAAATACAGCGATTAAAGCTCAACATCTCTAATTTTGCTGATTTCTGGTGGTACCATGGTACCATAAAAGACAGACAGACAAAGAAAGAGAGGGGCCAATCTAAGCCTGAGCAACCATTAACATGTTTTTCCAGCCTAAAGTATGATTTTGGTTAAGCCTCTTGTTGAGAGTTAATGTCGGTGTAAGCACCCTTAATACAGCAGCCCCTCTCTCTTCCAGGTAAAAGCAGCTGAAGGAGAGACAACCACCTGGGAAGGGTTCAGGGCCTCCTTCCGTCACCTTCATCCTGCCCTGGTTCTTCCAATCCCCCCAGATCTCCTCAGTTTGACCTCTGACCACTCATCTCTACCTCCTCCTCCTCCCCCTCTTGCTATGGAAGAAGAGGGAGGAACAACAGACGAGGAGACAAAGACGGACTCGCCAATGATGTGACAGACTGTCAACAGATACAATGTTAACTATTATAATTATCGTCAAACATGAAAAGATCCAGGAGATTTAATTAACACACTCCAAGCCATTTTTTTTCAAGCAAACTCGCTGCTTGGAATTTAGGAGGTTTAAACCTTTGAGTATAAATTCATTCCCTCAAAGTGTTTCACAGATTTCGAATTCACAAGAATTGAACATTTGTACTATTTTACATATAGAATATATATGATCACTTTGTGTAGCTTTTTCAATTTCTTGGGTTAGTGCCACAAAAAATCTTGAACTATAAGATGTTAAATCTAGTGAACAATTGTACTTTGTATAACCAGGAATAAAGGTCCAGAGAAGAAAAGAACTTTTTAAATATAATATCTGCAGAAATCTTTGGGCTAAACAAAACCACAGTCAGCCATAATATCAATGACAACATCACTGAGTGTTTTCCATTTTCATACAACAGCCATGCAATTTGAATAAGCACAAACCTCAACACTGGGAATATTATATGCTTGGGTGGTTAATAACCATTTTAGTTTTCTCCAGTATTTTTTATTTTTTCATGTGCACTACATTAATTTGAAAGTCTGAGATAATATGTTGGATGGTATTCCTCTCTGGTCTTGTTACAACAGAGGATACACAATACATTAAATCCTACAAGTGATTTGAAAAGCAGTTCACCCAACATTAATTGGACAGTCCCAAACACACACTCAAAACATCCTGTAATTAGATGTCACCTCAGCGTTTTCTGGTCTTTTTAGTACTGGTGGTAGGTTTGGACTCGGGGGCTGTTTTCTTTGGAGGATTCGGAGGTGTCACTGCTGGTGGGGATGGTGGTGGTGTTTTCTTTTTCTCTGCAACACAAACAGAGAAAGACATGTACTGCTTCTACACTTAAACACTGAATGTTGTTTCTCTCTCTTCACTCCTCTCTCGGTTAAGACTTAGTTGTTTAGTCGCTACCTTCTCTACTTTTGGGCTCCAGACTAGATCGGCCCTGCAATTGTCTCTCTAGGTCCTGAATCTTTTCCAGTGCCGCCTGTAGTGCCTCCTCAGCGTTCAGGGCTCGCTGCTCAGCACTCTGGACCCGCAGCTCAGAATCACTGTCACACACATGAAGAGAAATCTAGATCTGCTGTGCATAGCCACAGGTTAAGAGAGGTCCTTTCTCCACTTCTGAGTAACAAACGAAATGTAGCTGAAGTAATTTTCACAATGACTGATCAAGACAGTGAATCAGATATACTAATTATTGCAGATGGATGTTAACCATGCGGCATAACTGCTGATAATAGTAGCTTCTCATTTCATATTTTAAATAAATGAATATCAATTGTTTTGTGCAACACTAAATAACTAATAGCCAGAAAGTGTCTTTGTTTCCACACAACAATAAGAAAGCAAACTTACTGCAGTTCCTGCTGCAGTAATCCCACTGTGGTCAGATCACTAAAAGCTCTCTGAGCTTTGTCCGTTGCTGGAGTCACGACCAGTTCATCAGTCTGACAGACAGACAGACACACAGACAGGCTCAGTTCAGTACAAAGGGAAATAAATGATAATGAATATGTGTGATTTAATTGTCTGACCCCATTCAGGTGGACACTGCTCTCTCCAAGTCTTCTTTGAGAGATGTTTCCATCATAGTCGATCAGCTTCACCACTGGTGTCTCACAAACCGTTGGCTCCCCCTGCAGGACAACAACAGCGCTGTTCATTCAGGAGGGTTGATGGAACAATGTGTAACAAGATAGTTTCTCTGTAATCTTCACACATGAACATGACATGAATCTTAAATGTCTAATCTCCCTGTTTCAGACAAGAGCTGATTTCTTTTAATATTTACTATTCAGAGCGTTTTCCTCGGTGCATTTCATGGGAAATGTATCAATACCTCACAAACTTCTGGTTGCTGTATTTCATGTCCTTCGTCAGTGCTCTGGGGACACACAAGTGCATCATCATGATCACAATTATCCAAACCAAACAGGACTGGTCAGGGACTAGAATTCATTAACCAACTGTCATTATTCAACCAACATGATATTTATTAATGGGCTAGGCCAATTAACAATGTGCCCATTAATGTTATATTTCACATAAGATAAATTATATTAGATACAATCAATTGAAAACTGGTATAAAGACATAGACAGGTTAATAAATTCATTATTAGACTCGATAAAAGTACTGCATGATACAACCTTAACAGGTCAATGCTTTGCTTAGTGACACTGATACCAGGAATTTGCTGATGCAGGAGTTTCAACCTCTGCTTAAATAAGAGGGTCTGGCTACAGGAACAGCTTGCTTGCTTGCTTCACTTTTTTATCAATGGCAATGATTCCTCAAACTTTTCACTCACTAGAAAATTTGAAGTGTGTGGTCACATCGAACCATCTTCAGTTTTCTAAATTAATTTGTCAATGGTTACAGTTGGTTGATATTTTCACTCACTCCCCTCTGTTGTTAAAGTGACTCACATCTCTCGATTTTGCCTCGGTCTCCGTTCTGACCTCTGTTATCCCACTGTCTGTTGTCGGCTCTGCTGAAACCCTCCCAGTCACCTACAAACACATGTACGCACACAGACACATCGCCATCAAAATCAGAAAGAAAGCATTTTGATCCTGAAAAAAGTTTATCTTCTATTGTCAGCTCTACCTCAACACTGCACCAGTATCGTTGCCAGTTACCTTACAGCAGGCTTTAATGTTTAAAAGGGAGATTTCTTAGACGATGGAGATGATTAAGTTAAAAATTTAAGCAGGGTTAGGGTTAGGGTTAGGGTTAGGCATCTGCAGGAAAGGTGTTATATTGATCATTAATCAATGTTTCACAGGTTGTATTTGAGTTGATTTCTTACCAGAGTCTCCATGCTGTCTGCAGGAGAGACTGCAACATCACTCCTGGAAATGGTAGCAGGCTGCATGACTGATAGCTCCACAGGATGACCTTTCACCTTTGAGAGCAGGACCGTACAGGTCTCCTTCCAATCATCGCATTCCCTCTGAGAACATAAACAAACTCACACATGAAAGGTTCGACCTTCAGTTTGTCTCCCCCTGGTGAGATGTTGTAATATGTGTTCATGCAGGAGTAAAAGAGCTGTACTTCAGCTTCTGATACTTTATTTGAAATGTATAAACATGCAGCCCTGGTGTGTGATTATTGTTTACCTGCAGCTGTCTGTACATATTCATCTGATTTTCATCCTCAGGTTTACGTTGGTTCTGCCAACTATCCTCCTCCAGATTTAACTTGCAGAAGCTAGAGTCAAAAACAAACATTTCCCGATGAGTTAATCCTCCTATGTTGATCCTCTTCCACTCTATCTTATGAACAACTTATCTCCTATCTTAATGCTTAAGATGCCACTTAATTTCTCTGTGTGTGTGCATGTGTGTACTTTATACTCTGAGGAGGTTATCACTGCACTCTGTAGCTAAATTCAGTTCAATGCTGGTGTGAGACAACAAAGTTTACTTATTTTACTACACACTGAGTGTTTGTCATTCTGGTTATTGGGAGCTGCTTAACTTTAATTTGCAACACACGTAACAACCTCTGGTACCTGGTGATGTAATTGGAAAAATAGTCCAGTTTCTCAGTCAGGGTCTTGGCATCCTCCATCAGTGTCTGTGGTGAGATGTTTGTAATGTACTTGTGTTCTTGTTCTGGTTCCTGGTCCTCACTTTGGTCAGGTACTATGAGGAGCAACAGGTCTAACATCCAGCGTGTCTGACCCATGTGAACAGAAATTACCTAATAGGAAAGGAAACACTAAAATTCAAACATTCAAGCAAAAGTACATATTTTAATGTTGAAATCATGAGAAAAAAATATAAAATATCTCAAATATCATGGTAGAGGTGCTCAGTCATCATAAACAGTATGAAAACAGCAGAAATCATCACACTGTGGAGTTACAATGTGTGACTGCATGAATGTGAGACAAGATGAACAACAAATTAGAAAAGAGAAATCACAGCGGTGGTAAAGAAGGCGGTGGTACCTGGAATTATGTGGGTAAATGACAGAGAAAATCCACTAAAGAAATGTGGTTTAGAGCCACTGCTGCAGAAAGAGCTCAGGAAGTGACGCCAACAGTTTAACGACAGGACAGAAAGAGGCAAGAGCTGGAAAGTGAAGAAATACATGTGGACTAGATCACCTTATATTTCCAACTCAAAAAGGGTGAAACATCAGATATTATAATTATGATAAAACTATAATATCACTGAACATTTATCACTAATTTGTTGTTGATAAATAATTAAGCAAAATCTAGTACAAACATTCCCAAAACATTAGCCAGTTTAAAAAATCTCAAATATTTGAGCAGGACATCAGAGGTTTTTGGTCATTTAAAAGTTTTTTTGCGCAACATTTGAGCACATTTCATGGGGCTGATATAGTTCTTCCACTTGATGTGAAGGCATGTAAGTTGCACTTGACTCTTGTGGGCATTTTCATTTTCATTCATATGTAAACCTCTGTTGACACATTAATAATTAACCCAGTTAGTACTCACCTCTTCACTGAGTCTCTGATTCTCACTGTCAGTGAAGCTGGACAGGCTGGTTATAAACTCCTGCACTTTGTCGAACACGCTCTCCATCTCTGTACTGTTTATAGAAACAAACACACAACAGTGCATGACAATAATGAAATAAAATTTCACAATAATAAGTTGTGCAAATTACAAATTATGACACTTTATTGAAATTAATTACATATGAAAAGCAATGCAGAAAGAAAACAGATGTGGTTAACACAAGCAAATATTATTTATATATATTATAAATACCTGTTTAGGATCATTTTCATCACAAAAGTAATTTACAAACTTCAGAAACATGTTGATATATGAACCATTTGTCTATACTGAAAACCTGTATATCCAACTGAAGGTAAAAACTTACTATATGTCAGGTTTGTTTTTGTCCATTTTGTTCTCTGTCTGTATGCTGGAGTTATCCTGTAAGGTTTCTTCAGCCAAACTCTGCCAATGGCAAAGTGCCTTCTCTAGTTTCAGCCAATCAGAGACTGACATCATTTCTGGCCGGCAAACCACTGTACCGAGCTTGGAAACCCAGGACTCCATAAGCCCGATCAGTGTCATGATTCGTCCGTGGACTCCTGTAACAACGACACTCTATGTCTTAAGGAAGCCTCCACAGCGAGACCCATTTAAAATAATCAAGAGAACACATTAGATACATCTTTGAAGATGTGGTGACTTTAGCTCAAATTCATGTCTCTATTGGTCCTCACCGCTCTCTCCACTGACTCTCGTGTCCAGCTGTTTGAGCAGCTCAGATAAGACAATGCCCAGCTCGCTTTTAGGAGGTTCATCGTCAGGAAAACAGTGTCTTCTGAACAGCTGACGGCTCTTCTCCAGCCATCTTTCCTGAATGAGGCCAAGATCTCCCAGGGTCTGCTGGCAGGAAAACAGCTTCTCACCTTGGTAACGTTCACACTGAAGGGCTAACATCTGACGATAAATGAAAACAGAGTGAAGAAGAGCGATCAGTGGTGGACACACATGAGATAACAGAGATAGACGACAGAGGTGAAACACAGGAGACAGGTAACGGTGTGGCTCAGGTAGAACAGATCAGATGTAGCAAGTGAATGATATGAGAGGCGAGGCTGATCAGAGAGATGGCTGTGATTAGATGTTGTGATCACATCAAAGACATGACAGAGATGACACAGATACATGATGACAATGGGATTACTTTTAGAAGTCAGAAAGATGTCAGAGATGCTTCAGGAAAGAAATATCGGGTAAATAAAATTAAATGTCATGAAAGACATAGAAACAGAAACAGGAAGTAAAATGTGATCTTACATTTGACCACTGTTTTAAATCAGCATGAATCTTTTCCAATGAAGTTTTCTCATGATTTGGGTCAGGACACCTTGAAATAAAGAGAGAAAGAGCTGAACTGAGAGAATAGACACACACAGACCAATGTCCTCTTCTACAAAATGCTCTCAACTACTGATTTAACTGTCTACTGTTAAATCTCAACTTGTCCTAACTTGTTCTGTGTGGTGCAGAAGTTAAGCCACATGGTGATGCCCTGTTGGATGGCACTGATCTCTTCAAACTGAGCGTGCTCTGTCTTCTTCATCTGGGACATGAAAGCAGTCAGCTCTTCTTTCCAGTAGTTACTGTGCCCCTTGATCATTTTTAGGTCCTCTGTGTCCTACAGCAGGATGGTCACAGTCATAGTCAGGGTCAGGACATTTACAAACAGTCATCTGTGCTGTTGATTGTTTTTGCTTGTGCAACACAAAAAATGTTATGAAGTAGGAACCGTGCTGTTACCTTTGAAATGAGGTAGAGGATGCAGTGCTCTGCTGTCTTGAACCAGCTCTGCTCATACACATGCAGCTGTTTGACTAACTGCAGCTTCCTCACCCTGATCACCTGACAATCACAGAAAAACATACACAGGAAATGACCAGCAGGGATGACCTCTTCACACCATCAGTTTAAATACTTTAAAATGGTTATCTAAGGCCTCCCCTTATTCGTTGTGATTTCACATCATGATTTCATCATTGTGACAGACACACACCTTGAGGGCGAGGCAGACAGTGCGCTGGCTCCAGCAGTCCCTCTCCTCTGTCATCTGAAGCAGCTGAGACTCTAGGCGGCCTCTCTGCAGCTCATACAGCTCGTGGTAACCCTGGACCACACTGAGAAGAGCACATGGACCAAGTGAGAGAAAACACTTGGTTTGTACTTTTTTACTGGAAGCTACTGAAACTCTGATTTGTTTTGTCAAAATATTTCTTAAAAAATGCCCTATTGCTCCTTCACGACACTTACATTTTCTTAAATTTGTACACCGAAGAATCTGTTACCTTTTATACTTTAGTGCATCACTCATTGCAACCAGATAAATAATGTTGATACAGTTTAAGATGGTGGATTTCAAATTGTATCAACTTGATGAAAATGAGATTTGGACTGAATGAACTCAAGTTGGGTTCAGTCCTTTGAGGGACTGACTCAGAGTTGGTGTGTGTCTGATCAAGCGCCTCAGCCAGCTGGCAGTGAGCATGCTCCGCCTGCTGGGAAACAAATGCATCATGGTCTCTGATCTTGGACAGTTCCCTGTAAAGAGAACACACACACACACAACCCTAAGCACACGTATCACATATTTACACCTTCTAATGAGTGTTATCATTTCCATTTCTTGTATTGATTATTTCTTCTTAAAACAGACATCGCTCCATCAACCCCTTCCTTAAGAACTCCCAGTAATTTCTTTCATCATGACCCAGCTGAATGACCCTGAAAACACGTACGTGCTGAGTTGCTGGATTGATGTCTTGATGTGGTTGATCTCCTCAGTGAGCCGACGGTCCAGAGCCCGCTGTGCCACCAGCTCCGTGTGCAGGGTCTTCAGACGGCGGGGTATACGCTCCAGCAGGGACTGGTAGCGCTGTCTGGACACACAACACAAGAGCTGGGAATGGGAAACAGGCTTCCTGTGTCATTACTGGAAAAGATTATCTGAAAATGTCAAATTTCAAATGATTTTGGTTTCAGACTTGGTTTAAAGCTCTTGAAACCTCATCAACAAATGAGGAGGTTTTACCAGTTAATACCTTATTGTGCTGGTATCTAACCTGAGCTTGGCAAGCAGCTGTCCCCGCTCAACACATCCCACGCTGACCTGCCTGATCAGCTCATGGAAAACAATGTTGTAGATGTTCTGCTCAATTTGCACCAGCTCCAGCAAACCCTCCATCTGCAAGACAGTTCACTGCACATTGTTTCTACAATGTACAGTTGGCTATATTTCCATAAAAAACACCTTTTTTCATAAATATATAGGTATGTTGTAGGTAAGGACAGGAATGTTACCAGCAGGAGGTAACACACTACAGTACACTCACACTCTGTAAACTGTGTTTTTTGACAAGGAAAGAAGTATTGCACACAAGTAATCAAATCTCTATAAAAGCAGCAGAAAGCCCAATGAAGCACTGAGCACAACATGTTACTGCTGTTACAGCTAATAAAGGATCTTTCATTATATTTTTATGGGTTGCAGCCACTACCACAAGCACAAACACTGGCTTACTCTTCCTGATTACATGTTCATTTTTGATGTTGGAAGTGCAATGTTGGAAGTACGTCTGCGACTGTATATGGGGCGCCTGCTCAACCCAGTGAGGTATACAATGCCCCTATATCAAGTTTTTATTCTGTGTAACAACTGTTAGGCATTAACAAAATTCCTTACACAATATCTGTGTAAGTCTAAGTCACAAGCGAAGGAATCTTAACCTGTGGTATTCTTTCAGATGTGCAGATTACAACTAGTACCTCAGCCATGGAGGCTATGTCTTCACATGTATATGTTTGGTAGCTGGTTGGTTTGTTTGTTTATTTATCAGCAGAGTTTTGGCAATCTCTCAAGAAATAGTGTATGGATTTTGACATAAAAAAGAAGACATAACTATAGTGTTATAGATCTATGGGTTTTGCTAAAGAAATTACAATCCATATGTGCTGGAAGACAGTGCAGAGTCTGCATTTCATTAACAGCTGTAACAACACCCTGTACATGAATGTAGCACAGCACATCTGTAAGCCACACAGGCCCAGGCTGTGTACCTACCTGAGAGAGCTGAGTCAGCTCCTCACTCTGCTGATCCACTCCGGCCTTCTCCAGCATGTCGTCCATCATCCTCATCAGCATGACAACTTCCAGTCTGCCACTGGGCTTCCTGGAAACACAGTATGAACATAAGTCTGTATTAAGACACATTTAAGTGTTTTCCTCAAACATTCATACTTTATTGTACCAGCACTTTGGGTACCTAATGGTACATAGTCCTGTTACTTCCTATCATGCCCTGGTAAAGACTTCTTGATGAAGATTTACAGTAAAAATGCCATTAATTCATATTCTTAAACTCACAGTGAGGGAAAGACCCGTGGCTTCTGTTTGTCATCCTGCAGCTGTACAGTGAACGCACTGAGGGACAGATGCAACAAGAGAGTTGAAACACAAACAATTTGACAATATGAGGGTACACATAAAGTGGATAGACATAATCAATCAGACTCACTCCTCATAGAACTCAAGGCTCCTCAGGCCTTTGTTTTTGATAATGTGATATTCTTCTGGGATTAGACTTTCTGCGATACTCAAGTTCTGAAAGACAAAGTAGCTGTGATTATCATTCCATAAAGCCTACTTGATCAAGATATGAACGTAGATGTATGACAATCAATATGAATTTAAATTGTAAATCCTATTAGTTCTGAATACGGAAAATCCATGGAATAATCTTGAATTATATCATATTCCTATTGCTGTTATTGTTCAATGTGCCCAAGTAAATGGCCAGCATCATGTTTTAAACTTCTAAACAAACTTTTGAGGTACGGATAAACTGATCTCAAAGTACAGACATATTTTGACAGTTTACCTGTGTGTCATCAATACCACTCCTGTCAGTCAGAGGTGGAAGGGGTGTCGTCCTCCCCTGGGTTACCATAGTATCACAAAGGAATGAAATATCCCTGTATGGACGCCACACACACACACACACACACACACACCATAAATCATGTCTGACTTTAGTGAGATCATATAGCTGGTTTGTTTTAACTAGATGTGCAGTTGTGAAAATACCTGTATTAGTGTCAAGATTAAACATGTATAAATATGTGACTTTAATTACTGATTGACTCTTAATTCAAATCAAATCTAACTTTAGAGTGGTAGCAACATTGTTGGTGTTTCTGCATCTATCTTGTTTGCCCAGCTGACCTGCCCGCTCCAGTCAGGGATGTTGGCTGCTCCAGAAAATATTTGTATTTCCTGCGCCCAGCTGGGTGATGCCAGACTGCATCTGGCCGTCGGATTCCACGGCCCTGTGAAATACAAAGTCATCTTAGGAACAATGGTGTGAATTCACACAGACGTAACCCTTTCATGTAAACTATACGTAATGCTTGAAGGCACCTTGCAGTGCCGATGGTGTGCAGTGTGTCCCAGCATGCTCCTGTTGCAGACAGTGGATGTAAGGCTGACCAGCAGTTCATCTGGGATGATGTGGTTGTTGACAGGAGGGGGCTGTATATTTCTGCTCTCTGCTGAGAGTTTCAAATTCAGTTCTGCTATAGAGAAAAATAATTAAGCTCAAACAAACCAGTCCAACAGATGTACAACTCTGACTATGACTTTTTATATTTCCATATACATGTACTGTTTTGGAAAATGGACTAATACCTCTGCACCAACCTAAGCATCTGTGAATTTATCCACGGTTTCTTTTGTTTAGTTTAAATTTTGTTATAATTCTTGCCTTCTTCTATTTTTTTTCTACTATAATCGCAACTTTTATTGTCTCTCTACTGCTTACACTGCAGTTATGGTAAACATGGTGAAAACACATGATATTAGCTAGACAGAGGAGGGAAGTCGTATTTATCTTTGGAAGAAACAGACGTGAGCCCTCTCTTTAGTATGCAAATGTAAACTTCGTAAAAAATGCTGATGTGTCAGTTTTATCTATCTAACTCAGTGTGTGAAATGAGGTGTAGTGCGGCAGTACAAGCGCGATACTCTCTTGATGTGCTGCTCCCCTGTTTGTTTACCATCCACCTGTTAGCTCATGTTAGCTCCCCCCGCGGACCGTACAGTGACTTCACCTCTGGTGTCCAGTGCTTGCTCCGGCCTCGATGAGCTTGGCGCTGAACTCGCTCTCATGGACGCAGACATTACCGGATTCTCGGTGGAAATGTTAACAGCACGACTTTGGCTAGAATATCCACAGACTGTGATACTTCCATTAAAGGGGAGACGTTAGTTTTAATCACCACAACAGAGCCGTCTCTTCCCGTCGACCTCCTGCATCGACTTCCTGGTCGCGTTGCCATAGAAACGCCTGGCTCTCCTCGAGTTTAGTCAGTTCACTTGTTTTAAGTGTTTTTCTACACTTTCTTTTTTTACGAAGTTTGTAGTTGTATTTTCATTTATTTGTTTATTTTAAATCTGGTGTATCAAAGGCCACCGGCAACTTTTAAGGCGGAATTTTTTTAATATGCTGTCCTTGTTGCACGAGCTGATGTAGCGAATCGACCAACACACTTTAAACCTAAATGTGGCTGTAATGTAAAAATGTAAATCATTCTGGGTGTGTGTATCTGTGTGTGTTTGACGCTCTGTCGTGCCACGCACTGTGGTGATGATAACTGCTCTTGAATAATAATTTCAACCAGTCTATACGAACCGCGAATATTCTGTTTCCCCACTTGTGTCCTGCACATTTGAACGCCACACTGTGGTGTGCTTAGTTTCCCGTGCGGCGGCGGAGGAGGCTGTTGCTGATGGTGCTCCAGGAGGAGAAGTGTGCATTAAGTGGATCAGGAGTTGACAACAGATGCGTCGCCGGGAACAGAAGCAGGGAGCTGTCCGTGCATGACAAGACGTCAACACAACGAGCAGGATGATTTCCTGGCGCGATTATGGATTTAATCAGTTATAATTTTGATTTACTTGCCTGTACTATCCTCATCTCATCACTATTTGTGATAAATGGTAAGTTAAGACTGCTTTAACCATGTGGCTCTGAGTTGAGTTTCCTATTATTCTTTAATTTATCAAATTATGCCCGTGTTTGTGCTTGTATACACTGTTGCCAATAAAGTTGGAATATTTTTTTATTTTTATTTCTTTACCTCGTGATTTATAGATAGATAAAGTGTATATCTTCCCAAAACTGGTATCTGGGACTCAGTATGTAATCATTGCACCTGGTCAAAAGTTATTACTGACGTGTATAAATAGGAATAAACAGAGGAATGTTCCAATTTTATGGACAACAGTGTACTTGTAAAATTGTCTTCTTTTTTTGTATTTGTTCAGTTTTAAACAAGACAGTTGGTGTTGAATCCAGTCATAACTTGTGCATCTCTTAAGCTTAAAGTACAATAATAATTCAAAACTCTTTTGTTTTATTAAGATTTTCATGTAAACATTTTTTTAAACATTAAAATAATCAAGGCCATGCACAAGTTATTGGCCACTGTGTGTTGAGCGAAGTAAGTGGGTTGCATTTCAATCAGTCCATGCTTAGAATTTCAATTTCCAGGCTAAGAGATGACATCATTGCCTATAGAGATCTTTACACACTGAAATGCAAAAATGACTGAAAAAGGGATCTAACAATGGGGAGCAGTGAATTGACCCATGAGGGAATTGAGGAGAATTATGGGAGTTGGGGTTGTGTGGATAAGTGATGGGACAAAAAGGGGACATCTCTACAACATGCACAATAACAACAGCTTCTTATCACCACAGAAACAAACACGCAGACAGATACAGCGGCGACATGCATCAGTTAGAGAAGATGTCAGATGCCCCACGTGTGTGCCATTTGAGGGCCTCCAGATAGACCCCAAACAAAGACCCTTGGAAGTCATTTGCATATGAAAAAGGCTCACATGCTGTGGGAGGGGATGTGAGGTTGGCTGGTTCTGGGTCAGAAATAAGCAACAGGCCTGGATCTGTGTGCCCAGGACTGAACTTTGTCTCAGAGAAACACTGGGAGATCGGTGAATTCAGCAAAATGCCAACGTTAAAAAAAAAAAAAGTTTTACACTACCTCTCATCATTTCCTATATCATATGTTTATATTTCACTGTGGACAGCCATTAGTAGTTTCTTTTTCCATTATAAGCTTTTATTTCTAATATATACATGACACACTGCTGCTGCAACATGTGGCTCTAATCTGGTCTGAGGTTAATGCTTGATCCTTGTTGTAATGAGTGGTAATGAAGGCATATGGTCAGGGCATTGCCACTGATACCTATGATCTCCATCACACCCCTGGGGCACTAAGGAGCATACCTCTGTCATGCTGAGTCCCAGTCTAGACATATATAAGCTGCTCCTGGAGAACTGTGCCTGCTGGCTGGGAAATTGATTGACCTCCAACCAATGACAGGTGATCTGGGCCTGGCTGGGTTGGTGAAGATGGAGTGTGATTGTGCTCTTCTCTGTCTTTATAGTCTGCACTCGGCCTGATTGAGCTCTTGAGGGATGATTACTGTGTGTGATTATTGCAGTATCTACCTCTGTGGGCCCACAGCTTCATACTGATGTTAAATCTTTCTTGCACCCATCATGCAAAAACACACTTACACACTCTCTCAAGTATTGTCATATCCACCCAATATCCATATATTACTTTCAAGGCTTTTAGAAATCGGGTGCAGGCTGATTATCATGTAACAGAAGCTACATTTGAAGCCTCCTTTTTGTGGCATCATGCCTCTGTGTCCCCTTATGCACATTCCAGGGATTACGTGGATCATTGCCTCTGAGCTGGTCCCATTTGTTCTGCCTGGGGTATGGCAGTTTTGAGATGCCTGGATGATAGCTATTTGTCTGTGATGTTTTCTTGCAAATGTAGGAGCAGGTCTCAAAGTAGATTAGATTTTAAAAGGAAGAGGGAAAGAAAAAGGCATCATCATCACCTTAAGATGTTTGGTCGTCAGGTCAAAACAAAACTACCTGACACACTTGTGTGTACATCTTTATGAAATCACATTGTACAGCCACATACTTGTTGACGCTGGATTTGGAGTCATGAGTCAAGCAGGTATGGGATTCATTCATGAGACTGACATACTGCACTTTTTCTTATTGAAACTTAAGGGGCGGTTTAAGGGGGAAATATTGAATTTAGGAAGTTATGTACAGATGACAAACCTTTTTTCTAAAATTGCAGTTGCTTTTTGATATTAGAAAAATTGGCTGTCAACATTATAGATAGACAAACTAAACCATATAGCACCAGTCTTTAAAATCAAACGAATCCGCACATTTAGCCAGATATTGATAAAGAAATGTTTACTCCTATGAGGGAAGTTTGACTTTAAAGTGTCATCTTAAATTCGTCTTTCAAGTGTGGATCTCATGGGCTGACTATTTATACCATTTGCATTAACATCAAAGAGCAATATAATTATCCGCAAATATGTGACAAAATGCATGATAAAAGCTGAAATTGAAATTACAAGAAACACTTCATTCATAGCAACTAATTGAAATGCATGTGATTCTAATTAGGTTAAATTCAGAGTTCTGTACGTAATATACATGCATATTAGTCTTTCAATGCAAAACAACTCACGTGATTAAGTTGAACACAGTTGGAGAATGATTCCTCTTCATCCTTGTTACAGGGGAAGATGAAGTGCTCATCCTGTGATTAGTATGGATATCATGTGCTGACTGAAGAGCAGCGCTCCAGCCATGTGGTCTGTACACCTGCTGATTAAAAACACACCGTTAAGTGTAAAGCAGCAAAAGCCTAATCACTTTCTACTTACTTGAGTCTATTTCTATGGAAATAGATTGAGTGCTGAAGCAAAACACTGGAATTGGTTACCATGGCAGCCAGCCACGACGCATTGAAAGGCCCTTAATTGAGAGCGTATCTTTTTGATATATTTTTCTTTTTTTTTGTAATAGGTAGCAGTAACTTCTTCAGAACTTTGACCTGCTGAATGTCTGATTTGAGACTGAGCAACATTCATAATCTAATAATTTATTGTTAGTCGCTTTTACAGTATTGGTAATATAACCCGATAAAACAATCAAACAAGAAGCATACAGATATTTGGATTAAAAGGACTGCAACTTCTGGTGTTGTGGAAAAAGAAAAAGAAAAAGAAAAGAATGATGTTCAGTGATGTTAATATATAAATGTGATGTCTTCATAGGTACACCTCCTGACCTGTGCTCTCCAAACCCATGCCAAAACAGGGCAATATGCAGAACCCACAGGGATGGATACTCCTGCTTCTGTGTGCCGGGGTACCAGGGGACTCACTGTCAGGTTGACGTGAATGAGTGTATTTCACAGCCCTGCAGGAACGGAGCCACCTGTGTGGACAGAGTGGGCAGGTTCTCCTGTCTGTGTTCTCCTGGGTTTACTGGTGAGTGGGAAGAACTGTGCCTTGACATCTCGCGAGTGAGATGTTTCAGTCTCGAAACGGTAGAGGGCTGCATCTGTGCATCATAAGATATTCTTGAGTTCAGTAGCTACTTCAGTGGTTCCTAAAGTTAACTTAAAAGAAAAAAAAAAACCTCTGTGCTTTAACGTTAAAAAGATGAGCTGCCTGCGATGTTGTATAGCTCCTGAGTTGAGTAGGCGCCCCATATAAAGAGACTATATAGTCTTTGCTGTGGCCGGCCCCGGTTTGAGTCCCCCGGTGTGCCCTTTGCTGCATGTCATGCCCCCTCCCATTTCCTGTGTATCTCTACTGTCCTGTCCAATTAAAGGCAAAAAGCCCCCCAAAAAATACTTAAAAAAAAAGATGAGCCACCTTAAACCACTGTATCTTATGTAGTTATTGACTGATGGGATTATTATGCGGCCAGACTGATGGTGCAGTGTTTTGTACTGTCGCCTCACAGCATGAAGATCCTGGTTTTCTGGCCTCTCTGTCTATATGTGGCAGCTACGTTGTTTTATTGGTGAACTACTCATCTGCTGTCAGCTAGCACTGGGATCAGAGGTGACTATAAGTGGATACAGTTAATGATGGGTACAATCTTTTATTTCAATATTCAATAGTTCAATAAGTTAACTTTTTAAAACCCTAGCGATGGCCCTAGATAATGAGGGAGGTGCAGGTATACGTTAGAGAAGGTACTGTATGTAGTGTACTGTTTTTTTTTTAGGTTTGTCTGCCTTAGAGTGCTGAACATCTGCAGGCCCTTGTTGTGAGATAAAAGAGCAGTCGACGCATGATCACAGCCAGTCCACGTAAAAGCTGTTCTCATTTCTGCCCTCGCTGTTTGTATCGTGCTGCCCTGCCCTCTGACATCTGTACTGCTTTGATGTCCACAGGGCCCACTTGTGAGCTCCAGATTGATGAGTGTCAATCACAGCCATGTCTGAGTGGCGGCAGTTGCCATGACTACGCCAGTGGCTTCACTTGCACCTGCCGGCCCGGTTTCCAAGGACACCGGTGCGAAATCAACATCAACGAGTGCCAAGAGCAGCCATGCCAAAATGGGGCTCTGTGTATAGACGGGATGAATGAGTAAGAGGCCCATCCATGTAGCTTATTGACACAAATATACTGTAAACAATCAAATTGCTGAATCATAATCATAATTTTGTTGTGTGATTGTGTCAGATACAGCTGTGACTGCTCTAACACAGCCTTCACCGGCAAACACTGTGAGATCCCACTTCCTCCTTGTCACTCTGAACCCTGCTTCAATAGCGCCATCTGTAAGGACAGCCAGGGTAACTACACCTGTGAATGCTGGCCAGGTATATACTATAATCTCGGTGAAATCTAAATGTAACAAGCACTACTCCTCATGCAAGATTATTATCTCTGCCAGGGTAGGGATATCAAGTGTTAGGTTTTATATTTTGATTAACTGTGTGATCTTGAAATCATAAGAGAATAAGACAAAGCAAAGGCAGATGAATACTTATAACACATGCATTCAGATTTGTACACAAAGTGCAGTATCATGTTGCTCAGACTGTAGATTTACAGTTGTCTATGTGCATGTGAACACACTGATGATGACTCTAAACACAGTGGACATTCTGTCATATATGCTGTGAGTCATGTACATTATCCCCATCTGCTTGCTCCTATCAGGGTTTGAGGGCCATCAGTGTGAGATAGACATCAGTGAGTGCAGCAGCAGCCCCTGCAGGCACGGAGGCCGCTGCATTGAGAGGTCATGGCAGGCCCTGTATGGCAGTGAGCCTCTGCTCCCTGCGTACTATGACCTGCAGCATGCTGCAGGCTACATCTGCAGCTGTCCTCCAGGGACAACAGGTAATTCATTCAGAATAACCAAACTGAATTAATTATACATGTGTCTCTAATGATGCTTTTACAAGAGTAGATAATTTTCACCTTATTCCACAGTGTGTAGAGACTTATATTGTTCACTGTGACATAGCTGCAGAAATCACAGATCAGTGAGATGAGAAGTTTCTGCCTGAAGCAACAGCAGCGTGAGAGGATGAATCTAAATTTGGGAACGTTTTGCTACTTCTATTTGTAAAAATGTATGCTAAACATTACATGCACGCTCTGCATATTAACACAGTCGGTTCTAGCTTTTGATGAGGTGAGAGCTGAGTTCAACCAGACAGTAAATCACCTCAGCTCTACAGGAATCCTGCCACGCAGAAAGGAATGAGGCAGTAGGTGTGATCTACAGACTTTTTGTTAGTGGTTTTCAACATATCCAAAATGAAAACAAAATAACTTTCAATTTAAATGTAATGTTTTGGTTAGATAATGCATTAGGGGTATAATGTGTGACCTTAAAAAATCAACGAACTGAATAACTCTATGGCAGCATGACCTCCCCGGACAACTTCACAGTCTGCATCACTGTGACAGAAAGTAACTGAGAGAGACGGCTGTAAATTCTGCTGCTGACTATATGACTTTGGTAATCTGATCTCAATCACATTTGACAGTTTCATTATTTTGGCGCCCCCCGGTGGTGGCAAAGAGCAAATTATAAATTGCAGAATTATTCTCAAGGATGGTCAAAGATTTAAGGACACAAGTGCAGGTAGTAGCTTGTTTTTGAACAACTTTGTGAATCTGTTTTTTTTTTTTTTTTTTTACCTTGGCCCTGTTATTGTTGTGTAATCATGCCATTGAGAGAAGACTGTGGGACAAGCCATTGCAAAATAGTTAAATGGGTAGGCTACGTAGGTCTAAGAAGACCATATTTCTTAGATAATATACTTGGTTTATATTACACATGATGACATTCATGTATTCACAGTGCACCGGTGCCTAGAGAAACCTGTTGTGTTACATATACATGTTACATCAAATTATACAATACAGTCACAGAGACAGAAAATTCTAGTTTCCCTTGCTTACACAAGACTTGATCTAGCGATGTAGGTAAGACTGTGAGCCTTCGCCTGCTGAGAGTTGTGTTCTAAAAATTGATTCCCCGCCAGTTGCGGTGGCACTGAGTCACTAAGGTGGCCAAATAGCATTAGTTTAATCCCCAGGATCTGGCTTTGCTGGTCTCCTGACTGGAGCTATTCAGCCCTATGTGGTTGTAGAGAAGCTGACAAGGAGCGGACCTCCACTGGCATGGCCTGTACACACACAGACTAATATGGTGCAGTTAGACCAGTTCGGGGCTGTTCTGGGGGAAAAAGTGACGGCATGATGTGGACACCTGCACCATGGATTTGGGGAGTTTTGTTGCTTGGAACAGGTAACATCAGATCATGTTCTTGTCTGTCTATATTTAGTGTTGGTATGACATAACATGAATTCAGTTCCTGCTGTTCTTTATCTTCACATACTACCAATGTAAAACAGATGAATAACTTCATAGTTGACATTCCTGTTGTTACAGTGTTTTTCTACACTGTGATGTGCTATACAACTTGTAGCTGTTGCTTTGTACGACAAATTGTCAACTCAGTGTTTTTATTTACTATTTTAAAACTGATAGCATCAACACAAACAAACAGAAAGACAGTGTTAGGGAAATTATATATTATGGTAACTTAAAGTCTCAAGTACTTCTGTTATGTAATACCAACTGAGGTGAACTATAGTGAACTGTGGTTGTTGGGTTGGGTCAGGTAACTTGATGACATGCATGTTGGGATTGAACATGGGAGTTTAAACTATTTCAAAGGCCCACAAAAGTAAAAAAAAAACAAAAAAATGGAACCATGATAAGCATAAGCAGCAGGCAGGCTTGGTACATGGTACATGGTGAAATGATCATAATTGACCAATAACACATCATATACTATTGATGTGCTTCACAACTTCGGCTTCATAGTTTAGGTGGATTTTGTCTTCCCTTGTCAAAAAGACAAAACAGCTGATGTTATTATTTTCTTGTGTTGACAGGTTCCCTCTGTCAGGAGGTGATAGACCAGTGTGACCCCAGTCCCTGCCAGAACGGGGGCAGGTGTGAGAACCATGTTGGAGGCTATGTTTGCCACTGTCTCCAACAGAGTCATGATGGCAGTCTTTATGGAGGTGTGAACTGTGATGTGAGGCTGGTGGGCTGTGAGGGACATGAATGCCAGAACCAAGGCTCCTGCTCTCCCTTCTTGTTGGATGGGACTCACGGCTACACCTGTTCCTGCTCAGCTGGGTACACTGGACCCCTCTGCAAGACCCCTACCACGTTCTCATTTGAACGGAAAGGCTATCTGCTGCTTCAGAGCCCCCTCGTGGACTCTGAGGTCTCTTGCAACATCACCCTCAGCTTCAAGACTGTCCTGCCCAGAGCCGTGTTGTTCCAGAGGAACAACAGGGGCCTGCTGCTGAGCCTGGAGCTGGAGGGGGGCCAGCTTCATTTCACACTCAGGAAGGAATCTGAAGCAGAGACTCCTATCCAGTTTCTGGAGCTTCCACACACTGTCACAGATGGACAGTGGCATTCTGTAGAGGCTGTGCTTGGAAACATGATGCTCAGCCTGAAACTCTTGGATGAGGCTGGGAGCTGTGGGAGCCAGTCATGCCACATGATGGAACCACTCCAAAGCACCTTGGACGGGCTGGTGGCGTATCCTCAGAACACTTTTATTGGAGGAGTGCTTCAGGACTCAGATGGGCCCAGTGAGGCCTCCCCACTTCCAGCATTTATTGGCTGCATGCGGGATGTGTTTGTGGACTGGCAGCTCGTCGTCCCCGAGGAGTGGCTGAGCGACTCTGCTGTTAATGTGTCCCCTGGCTGCAGCCACAGGGACCGCTGCCTGGATGTGCCTTGCCAAAACAGAGGACAGTGTGTCAACCTGTGGCAGAGCTACCAGTGCTGGTGTCCTAGGCCTTATGAGGGGCACGACTGTGAGGAGGGTATGTCCACAGCTGTGAAACAATAGACTATATTATAGGTGGAGCTACAGGAAAGTCGAAGCAACAATATAAAAATCGGTCGCACATTTTGGTTTGTAAATCTGTTAGTGCTGCCAGAGGAAGTTTATTGCACAAACACAACTGGAAAAAAAATGCAAGGGAACGGGTACAAGGTCACTCTCGTCAAATTTCTTAATCTTCACTTGCTGATGTGTAACAGGATATAAGGGAGAAGAAATTAGACCAATCAAAAGCCACGGTAAAGGACAGAGGCAGAGATCCTCTTATCTGACTGGATTAAGGATGTAAGGGTTTCTATTTTGGAAGTACACTGAGAAACATTCTCAGGTTGCATGCTGTCCAGCTAGCTAAGGAAACATCTGATCAATACATCAGAAAGTGAAGTTGAACGGCCCCACTGAGGATATCTAGAGCCTAGCGACTCTATCAAGGCAGATGACTGATCACCAGTGTGATATTTGCATTCACATTAACCAAAATTGACACGAATGCACATCCTTTCTATACATACATACAAATTCAAGCTTTTATATGACCTATCATTTTCTACATGACCTCTGTGTGTTCGCAGTGTCATGACTGCCTTATCATTAGGTGGCCAAACCACATCAGAAAGTGCTGACAGAGGACACAGATCATACAGCACATGAGGGCTGGTGGCTGCTTGAATGTTCTCTGTCTGTTCTCTGTGACTGTACTCGGGACCTCAGTGTAAACAGCTCATCCGTCTTTTCTCCAGATAGTTTCTGCAAACACCGACATTGGTCATAATGCTCTTTTATTGGTAAATATTTGAACTTTTATCCTTAGCACAGATGAAAATAAACTCTCATATGGCACCAAATCAATCTGTATCAACTAGCAAAATGAATAGATCATAGTAAAAGGAGTATAATCTCTTTTTGTGCTTGGATGAGTTTTGACTTTTCTTCTTTGTATTTTCACTACACACAAAGAACTGCAACTAAATCGTATTAATGAACTTATTAAACCTCTTCAACACATGTTGACCAAGATGAAGAGTTCAACCCAGTAAACTCATATTTCTCATTTTAATCACCTGTTTTCCACTTTTTGCAGAGCATGTGACTGCACGCTTTGGGAATGAGGACACTCACAGTTACGCTGCGTTCACAGTCACCGATGACCTGGGCCCCGACTTCTCCATCTCCCTCTTCCTTCGCACACGGAGGCGTAATGGACTCCTCCTGGCACTCGCCAACAGCAGCAGCCAGTACCTGCACATGTGGCTGGAGGACGGCAGGGTCACGGCTCAGCTGAACAATTTTGAGAGTCTGAGGGCAGAGAGCATGGTCAATGACGGGGAGGTGCACTTTGTGAGCGTGGAGGTGGCGGGGGATCACATGGCGCTGTACATAGCTGCTCAGAAACAGGGGGACGTGGAGATCAGGACGGTCACTGTCCAGGCAGGTGATACTGTGTACGTGGGAGGTCTGTTGGAGAGCAAGGCCACTGCAGTGTTTGGAGGATATTTTAAAGGTTGTATCCAGGACCTGAGGATCAATGACACTAGACTGCAGTTCTTTGGGTTGGACGCCTCAGTGAGAACTTACCCTCTGCAGTTCATGGAGAACGTGATCAGTGGGTGCTCAGGGGACAATGCCTGCAGTGTGAGTAAAACACACGTTTACAATGTGTTGGTGTTGTGTTTTGTTAAATTTTGTTAACCTTATATTTTCAGAGACTTAAGCTGTGTGCGCAACCATCTTTAATTTAGATTTTGCTGTCAAGTTGGATATTACGTTATGGGGGCTCTATGGGGACTGAGTCTGGTACAGTTTCTGGCTTCTTCAGTGTTTGCTTCATTTTTCAGCCTCTGAAGCTGCTCCTCTGTAAATCAGGCAGAGGTCATGAAATGTCAAGTGTAAGTAACCAACTGCATCAATTTGTCATCCTCAGAGGAACCCTTGTCTAAACGGGGGGATGTGTTACTCCAAGTGGGATGACTTCACCTGCACCTGCCCCCCCAGCACAGCAGGGCGACACTGTGAAGATGTCAGGTGGTGCGAGCTGTCCCCGTGCCCCACAGACTCAGAGTGCAAGATGCTGATCCAGGGATATGAATGTAAGTGAAAACAGTCAAATAAATCAGAGTGAGTTTCAAGTCTCAAATGGACGTAGGTACAAGGCTTCATGGTCACGGTTTTTGGGCAGGATTGCTGATTGCTGAAAATGTCACAGAAATTGAACATTTTTGTTTGACCTATGTTCATAGTGGTTTCTTACATCCCTATTTTATATTGCAGAAGCATAGTAACTAGATAAACAATATCTGAAGCTACTGTACAAGGAGCTTGCACAACACTGTTTTATGTATTAGGCATTATTCTGTTTGACCTAAACTTGATAAATAAATGTTTTTGCTGCCTCACAAAAATCTGATCTATTGAACTATCTACCAGCTGACAGTATAATTACTGTTGGATGGTGTTACATGGACTGAGGTTAAAGGGTTATTGAAGTTGTTCATATCATATATTAGTTGCAGCATATATGGTAATGAAAAGTGATGAGTATTAGTCGTCATACATCACCATATTGTCACATGTAACATTAACCAATAGAAGTAATGGAATAAACATATGGGGTACAGTATGCTTAGGCCCGGTATATTTTGTCAGTGCAGCTCAACAGTTCATTCTTTAAAGATACATTGAACTTCCTGGACTCTTCTTTCTAAGTTACACAAAATCCCTTAAACCCAAACAAACAGTCAGTTACCTCTTCTATAAATATATCTAATCTTTGACCTTGTTTGTGGAATTGGTCGTTGCTGAGTTAATTTGTTCACCATGTAGGCTACTGTACCACACACTTGATGATAAAACAGCCTCAATCTGCCCACCCAGTTTACTGACTGTGCTCCGTGAAGCAGGATTGGCTTGAGGCCAGCTTATCCTTTTTTTTTTTTTGCTGGGATTAGTGATGATTTACTGTGTCACCCCGTCTGTCCTGTAAGCCACCCCACCTTCAGTGATTAACTCGCTGCAGAGCAAATACCTGCTCATAACAGGCATTTACCAAAAATGACCTCATGTACCTGCTAAATGGATTTCAGTGTTATCAAACAGGGAAATGCGATGCTGTAATGGTGTCCGTTGCCTGTCAGTGTTTAAATTAGAAGGCTTAATACCCCTGTTGCATAGCTGTAGAAAATCAGGGCACAGAAACCAGCTGGCAAATGTGTAAACAAAATAAGCAGCAGATATTTTCTCCTAATCTTCCAGGCTACTCCAATGCAACTTTCCTGAATGACAGTACTGTTCTGTCCTACCGGGGAAACGGACACATATCCCGCAACCTTACCAACCTGTCCCTAAACCTGCGCACACGGAGGCGTAATGCAGCGATCCTGCATGCAGAAAGGGGCTCTGCATTCATCACACTCTCTGTCCAGGACAGCTTCCTCTTCATGGAGCTTCAGAGCAGCAGTGAGGAGGGGGGAGAGGAGGCTGCGTCTCCTGTCAGCCTGAGCAGCCGTAGAAGCGTCAGTGATGGAGAGTGGCACAGTGTCCATGTGTTCATGGCAGCGCCGTGGTCACAAACTTCTCGATGGACGCTGGTTGTGGATGAAGAAATAGAGGAAGCTCGCACTTCCAAGGTCCAGGGAGGCAACTTGGACTTCCTCAGGGAGGAGGTGGACATATTCTTGGGGGGCCTGGCCCCTGATGCTGGCTGGCCCCTGACTGGATGCCTGAGCACAGTAGAGCTAGGTGGCATTGCCCTGCCATACTTCAGCTCGTCTGATGTGAACCTACCACGCCTGCAGGACGAGCAGTTCGTCCGGACATCACTGGAGCCTCCTCTCCCTGGCTGCACCGGGGCCCCCGTGTGTGAGCTGAACCCCTGCCTGAACGGGGGGGAGTGCCAGGACCACTTCAACACCTACAACTGCAGCTGTGCTGAGGGCTGGGCCGGGAGACGCTGCGACTTCTTCACCAACACCTGCGCTTCTAGTCCCTGTGTCCACGGCAACTGCAGCGTGAACGGGATGACCTACAAGTGCGCCTGTGACTTTGGCTACGCTGGCGTGGACTGCGAGGAGGAGGTGGACATGTGTGAAAACCACCTGTGTGCCCATGGAGGCACCTGCCTGCACGGGCCGGACAGGTACGCCTGCCTCTGCCCCGAGAACTACACTGGACCACTCTGCAAGT
>OMNW01001057.1:7467-24300 GCA_900303245.1 Selene dorsalis | reverse complement strand
CCTCCAACCATTTATCCTGTAAACACGCAGGCTCTTGCATTTTGCATCTCCTGCACAAGGAAAAAAAAAAAAAAACCTTTGCAAGTGTCTCGCTAAGCAAGCCACGAGACAAGCTTCTCGTCGTCTCCCTTCACTGGGAACATCCAGGCTGTAAAGTTTTCATCAAAATGACTTCCTTTTGTTTGTCTCTCTTGTTTGTGTGTGTCTTTCTACCTCCCCTCTTGCCATCTGTTTCTCTCCAGTGAACGCATTGAAGAAATTCCATGGTACATTGTTGTCAGAAAAGTGTAAGTTGTTTCTTTTTTTTTTTCCTCCTTCTATTTCTCTGGTGTTCGCGATTTGTTTCCTGTTAGATATTTGTCTCTCAAATGTCATGTTCTGTGACTCCTCTTTTTTCTTTTTTTTGTTCGACAACATGCAACAAAATGCCAAACAAAGCTAATATTAACGTCGCCTGTGACATGGTGTTTGCTTGTTTAGGATGGAGTTAACCACTGTGTCAGATGAGTGACAGCTCAGTTCAAAATGAGTGAAACGTCACCCACCAAAAATGTGCACTGTTCAAAATGAAACAACCCTTCTTCTTTTTGTAATTGTTGAGGGATGAATTTCAAATTACTACCAGATGCTGAACATTTTGTAACAGAGCTTCTGTGTTTCAGGAAAATACAAGCTTACAGAGGCCAAAGAGAAATGGTTGGCTTTTTCATTCTTGTACATGTGATTTGACATCCTGCTGGTGAATAGTTTCATGAGGTCTTTAATCGTATTATCCTGGTCACCTCCTAAACCTCTTTGTCTCCCCTGTGGAGAGCGGCAGGAGGCCGTACAATACAGTTCCTGTCTGCCTGATTCCCCTGTTTCCCTAAATACGTCAAACTCCAGGGATCTCAACAATACTGAGTGTACAGCCTCTAATAAAAGTGACACACACATTCACTCGCTTATATGTCTGATTTTCCTTCACCAGACAGGCCAAGCTGCCCGTTTCTCTGTGTGGCGATGAAACCAGAAACTACACCTGCTTCAACGGAGGCAACTGCACTGACCGTGAGCTGTCCTGTGACTGTCCCCCCGGCTTCATCGGACACCGGTAGGAGAGAAAAATAATTTCATTATTGTTAAAATGAAAACATAATAAGTAAATCAAATGGATCCAGTGGAGACTGAGATATGAGGAGAGAATGCACTGTCATCCTGTGATTTGTCACAAAGGTTAGGTGTCACGCAGATGGACAATGTGGCCAATATAACCTGAAGAAGTATCCAACATAGCTGGTTTTAACCACTTTACAAACTGTCTGAGACTTTTACTTTTGTGAAAATGACAGCTAACCATCACTTAAGGCCTCAAATGGTTATTTAAACCAAACCATTGATATTTACCTGATTAGATTAAATGTAAAATGTAAATCTGAAATGAGTATGTCAGGTGAATGTAGTAAAAAAATGCATCTGACATGTAGGAGAGACGTGGCATAAGGAGAAAATACATTATACGTTATAATAAGTTTGCAATGGCTTATTTTACTATAGTAAGACTGGATGTGAACATATGGCTTTAATGAAGGGTGATACGTTCTCCCAACAGAACCATCCCTCTGACAGCTCCCTCAGATCAAAGCCTCCAAAACCTGGGCCATAAAACCATCTGCTATATGTGCTCATAAGTGTCTCTGACCGAGCTGCGACTCTGTGTCCGTAGGTGCGAGCAGGAGGTGGACGAGTGCAAGTCCAACCCGTGTCTGAACGGAGGCTACTGCCGCAACCTCATCAACAAGTTTGTCTGCGTGTGCGACATGAGCTACGCCGGAGACGTCTGCCAGACGGACGTAAGCGACATTTACTTTTACGTGGCCGTGCTGCTGTGGCAGAATCTCTTCCAGCTGCTTTCCTACCTCATCCTCAGGCTGGACGACGAGCCAGAGGTGGACTGGGGAGGAAACGACTGAATGTGTGTGTGTGTGTGTGTGTGTGTGGGACTGTTTTGACACTATGGCTGCAGAGGAGCATCTGAAGCTTTGTAGAGTTGATTCACTGTTGGAATTGCCCTGTAGTTTTGTGTCCAGCACACAACACATGTTAGGGATTTGCTCTATAGTTGACGTGCAGTTAATGTGACCACAGAGCTGTTTCTGTGCCTTACAATGATACTTTGGTAATCAGAAGCACCTTATTCAAAGTAGTTGTTTCTATTAATCCATTTCATTTAATGATTTATGTAGTTGTGGACCACACAGGCAGTCATTTCTCGTAAAACCCACCACATGCAAAACAGTTTAGGGCTGTAACAAAAGACCAATTTAATTATCAGTGAATCTGTCATTAATTATTTAATCTTTAAAATGTGAAAAATGACCATCACATGTTCTCTGTTTCATCTGCACAAGAGTCCAAACAACTCCATATTGACTAATTTATCAGATATTTGTGTCAGTGCGAAGCTGCAGAATGCCTCCTCTGGTCTGAAGGGAAGGATGGTCTACATTCAGTAAAGCGAGGAACATTATAAAACCTGTGTTATTTATAATGTTTCTCATTGAGGATATCCTGTCAGTCTCGTCTGAACTGGATTTTTGGGAGCTCCGTGCGTATGAACGTGTGAACTATCAAAAACAGTCACAGAAGCACCTACGGGGGCTCGGAGACGACAAGATGTCTCTTTGTTCTCAATGTGCATTCAGAGCACTGTGGTGTCTGACTGACTGTCTGACTGACTGACTGACTGACTGAGTGCTGTGCATTGTTTTTGTACCAAAGAAGAAGTTTCTGTCTCTTAAACCTTCCTGTGTGAGGCGAAGATATTTTAAGCTTGAATGCTCTGCGGCTCTGCTTGAACGGTACCCATCAACATTTCACCACGCTGTTGTGGTCAACATCTCACAATGCTCTGAATCATTGCACTTGTCTGTTCCTTAATGGTAGACCTGCATGTGTTTTTGTCTGTCTCCTCAGTCTTGTTGTTGTTGTTCCTGACACTGTGCTGAACGATCCACGTATGATACATGTAATTTCTATCTTTGTCTTTTCCTCCATCATATTCTGTCCTCATGTCCTGTCTCTGTTTAAATCCTGTGTCTGTCTCTGTTGTTGTCAAATAAAACAAAATCTTTCTTATCAGCCTTGATTTGTTGTCTGTCCTCTTTTCATCTGTGTAAACTAACTCTCTCTTCCATAACAACATATATTTGTTTCATTTCCATTTTCCTCTATTTTCACGTCGGTGCAGACTTGATTTGAAGCTTCTCTCACCGATCCTGTCTTTGAAATCCTAACCGTCTATCACTTTGTGTGAAGAAGTGGATCTGCTGAGGCCGTGTGGCTACCGTGACACCAGCACATACGCATCTAATCTCTCTTAACAAGATGTAGCGTGAGTGTATCCCAGAATAGCCCAAGTTCATAGCTCAAGTTGCAACACATCCATGCAAGTTTATCACAACCAAACGCAAGGTTTTGTCGAATATCAGTGTTTCCTTATTGAGCTGCAGTGAAGCGATGGTAGCGAACAGGATCTGGACTGAAGCCTTGAAGCTTTGAAACATGAAGACAATTTTGCACCAGGTGACGGTGGTAGAGTCTGACCCCTCCCCCAATACTGACATTCATTTAATTACCACGATTCAGGTATCCACATACTTGTTTTGACCAAATAGTAAATATGCTACGGCACTTCTCTCTCGTGCTCCTGCTGTTTCGCTGCCATCTTGTCTTTTTCAAGTCTGAGTGCGTGTGTGTGTGTGTGTGTGTATGTCCTTTGCAGGCACAGCTAGCCCTAATGGAAAGGAAAGAGGGGGAGGAAATGGGAAGCCGTTTTTCAGTGCTGGCACTGATGTGGCCATCCTTTGAGAACGAGAGAGAGAGAGAGAGAGAGAGAGAGAAAGAAAGAAAGAAAGAGAGAAAGGGAAATGTGCTTCGCCAGCAAAAACAGCAGCATCTGCCGCTGAAGTGCAGTTTCAGCAGAGAACTGGTGACATTCACAGAAGTTCGGTCTGCTTCACAGAAACATATGAGGGCAGCTTATCTGGCAGACACACACACACACACACACACACATATACAGACACACACAGAACAGGTTGATAGTGCTGACAGCAAGGAAGCATAGCTGCCATCCCTATGTGTGTGTGTAGCTGCTGTGTTGTGGCTTCAGGGTGGCCTTGCCATGTACCTTAGAGACTGGTTAGTTAGACATCTCTGGGTCTGTGTGTGTGTGGCAGGCAGTGACTGATGGCGGGTCCTGGCTGCAGGCTGCTCCGGCTCGCTTGTGTCACACTCGCTCTGACAGCCAACTGTGCTGCGGTGACAGGTAAGCACTTTCCAGGAGTCAACAAAGAACCTGTAGAGAGGAAAAAGAAAGTGTAATGTCTACAGCGCAGAGCGTGAGCGCAAGAGTTATTTTTTGCCTCAGGATATGGATGGTTGTATTTTTATTAGAATAATGTTTCCGCGTTGATTGCTCAGTGTAAAGTTTGCTGACTTCTGAGATTTCTCTCCAGAGCCTTGTGTAACCTGACAAGCTCAGTGTGAAGCTTCAGTTATGGAGATAGTGTCAGCCAGAATTATAAGTGCCGTGGAACGATACTTACAGCTGTTGTGCTGTTGGTAACCTTGTACCAGCCACTCGGAGCGTCACGACTATCATACCTCCCACGACTACTGGTGTAAGTGCATCTGCTGCTCGGTCTCCTGCTTCTGGTTAATGAATATTAACAATCACTCACCTGCTGCATTGGAGGCTTTGATTCGTCTCAATTCACAGGGTTTGACTGGTGAGGTCAGAAATCTGTGTTTGCATGCGGGGTGCTTGTGTTTCTGCTCGGTGGTGAGGGTGTGTGTGTGTTTTTGGTGTGTGAAGATCAAAGGGCCCCAAGGCTGTGAGGTAAAAAATAATCTTAGCAGGTTTCACAAGTCATTACAACGGCCTCCGACGCTTCATGTAAAACAGCTTTTCTTCCTGCTTGAAAAGAAGCACGTGTGTGTATGAGCTATTTTTGGTTGTGAGTGTTTTGGGGGTTTTTTTGGTGGTGTTATGTGCTGATGGGATCATCAGGCAGCATCTTGCCTATATGTGTGTGTGTGTGTGTGTGTGTGTATGATCCTCCACAGATAAAGCGTGCTCCAGACAGCTCTCGGGTGGCTGCCGTGCTGGCACCGTGTCTACTTGGCTTGGCGATAGTGGTGATGGTGGGGCTGGTACTGGCCGTAGCCAAACTGCGTGAGAGGCGGCAGACGGAAGGAGGTTTCAGTCCTCGGCAACTCGAGGCTCCTGGTGGTCGCAGCCCACCTGCCGAGCTGGGAAACACATCCATCAGTACTTTGGCAGCCCGCGTGGAGCGCCTGGTGTAGTGTAAAGCAGTCAGGAGAGGAGAAGTGTGTGTAAGAGTGTGTGACTGAGAGAAAAAGTGTGAGAGAGACAGAAATAAACAGTGCACCCTGTCTGTGCGAAACATTTACACCAAAACATTTGATTAAAATTTCTTGTAAGCATCTGTTTCTCTTTCCCACCTCCCTTGCAGCTCACCTCTGAGGGGCTGACCTCTGACCTCTTACTGTCCATCAGCCTGGTGTCTGTGGTGCTGCTGCTGGTTCTCATTCTGACCTCCGTTGGACTGGTCGTGGCGCTGAACCGCCGCGCTACCCACGGCACCTACAGCCCCAGCCGGCAGGAGAAGGAGGGGTCGCGGGTGGAGATGTGGAGCATCACCCAGCCGCCACCTATGGAGAGACTGATATGAGTCACAGGTGGGGACTGTGTTTACATGCAGGTTGATTATCTTATTATTAGAGTCATTTAGGAGCTGATGACCAAAAAACACACCTGATATCAGACGTATGATGAGCTCAGGTAGGACTGACTCTCTGGACGCTGCATGTTCACATAGTCTTCACCTCACAGTGCCTCCATCTTAAACTGCCTGCTGCCATCTTAGCAATAGCACACGCTGGGAGACAGTGTGAGATCTTTTGTGTAAATACGCAACCCGGCAATGTTTTGCACCTGGCTTTACCACCCAGCAGTACATCCATCTAAATGCAAAGATTTGTGTTCAGCATGTATCGAGACTGTCACGTCTTTGTCTATATTTGTAGAACTGATGGACCAGTCAGCACACACACACACACAGTCAAACATACACTCACATGGAAAAATGAGTCAAAACGTTCCTTATTTAAATTCCTAAAATTCAATCCATGTGTATTTATTATAGGAAAATTGCCTCTTCTTCTTGTTTGTGTCTCATATGTCTATACACTGAGTGTTGCTGCCTCTGCTGATTTAATTTCTGTCCTCTAATAGTCAGCTTTCAGGTTTAGTGGCACTAGTTGACTGGCAGGCTTATTTATTGTTAGTTACTAGAACTGTCTGTGATAAAGCTGTAATTTTTATTGTATATACTTAACTGATTATTTTATTCATAATTTTTAAACTGTGAATTTAATTTTGTACATTTTAATTGTTAGCAAGTGCACAAAAAATCTGTTGAATAATTAAAGTGAATGTATTTGTGTTAATTTATTCAATGTCTACAAAGTGTTATATATGTTTTTAAGGACAATGCAAAGTGTTTGATTTTAAAAATAAACCAAAACACAATATTAGACAAGGATTTACTGGTGTGCACTGTTACCTCCTGTCAAGTCTCGAGTCCGTCCAATCAGATCACTTGGTTGGAAGTTCCCTACTCGGCCTGGTTTAGGTTGTGTGAACTGTAAAAACACACAAAAAAAGCACAGGTCAGTACCAGACGTTTTTGTTGTTATGTTGATACAGAATTTGAACACTGGTCAAAAACGAGTCCAGGGATGCATAAGAATGAAACAGTATAATTTATTTTCAGTTCACAGTGCATACATTACGTGCAGTTGTACCAGGTTACTCATCAATAGCACATTAGATTGACCTCAGTTGTTTCCTCTGCAGTGAAAACATGCAAGTGTGCACAGAATCAGAAAATCAGTAAATGGCATAGAAAAGAGTTCATCATTACGATACCCAAACAAGGGACTGAAATGAAAACTAAAACGTTGCCTACTGTAACATTCAGTGTATTTGTCCGTATACTGAAAATACCATTTTTTAACATGTGGATCCAGGGAAGTGATGTTACTATTTTTGTGAAGTTGAAGGCTGCTACATAATCTTTGACCCTCCTTTCATTACAACAATTTCAGGAGGAGTCTGTACTTTCTATATATTTTCCAACAGCTTATCTGTCACAAGCCTGCAGACGTTGAAATGCAAATCTGCTGACAATCATCTCTTTGTCGTAATATGATGTTAGTGTAAACGGGACCAGAGTTGTGGTTAAAACTTACAGTAGCCGGTTCACTAAAGACGTAGAAATACTTTTTTCAAGGCAGATGACCTTTAACTGTACAATACCCAATGCAAGGCAGAACGATGTTCATGTCCATCATTTTTGATTCAATTTAATTGCTAAATACTGAACTAATAATTAATACCAAAAGAAGAAGAAAAAAAACACAACTAAACAAAACAAAATCATAGTATACAACATATACAGGTACACACATGCAGATACAACAGTAAGCATTGTATCATGTACAAGCAAGCATCCGTCTCTGCTCATTGAAAGGTGTCAGATGCTCCTGAATGTAAATGGCTACATGGGACATTGCGTTAAAATTCTCTCTCTATTTTATTTCTCCAAAAATAAAATCTAAAACATTCAAATATTAGGTGTCATTTTTTACAGCAATACAACACCAATCATATATTATCCATGTAAAATATACTCAAGCCAGAAAAAATACACATCTATTTAGTTGAAAATAATCTTTCATCAATATGAAATCAACTAGAGAAACTCCTCTGAGGAATGTTTTTAAATACAGTTAGCTCAGAATGAGTGTTAAAGGTGTTTTAAAAAAGAGAGAGCAAGAAGAAGGAGAAGAAGAAAAAAAGCACAAACTATACAAGTAATCACCTAACAGTACAGTCAAAGAAAGTACCTAATTTACAAAAGAGACAAATAACCCAGAGAGATTCAGAGATCCTGTCTCACACACAGGCAGGAAGATTCCCACCGACCAACGCAGCAAAGGAAAACACTGAGTGAGTCCAGCTGGACCACAGCTGAAACCCAGAACCAGAGCAGCTACAGAAACAATGCGAGTACCAAAGTTCAATTCAGGTCAGGTCCTCAGGTCCAAGTTTAGCTTTTTGTGACTTTTTTTATCATGTGAAAACCAAATTCTTCAATGTCCCTTCCTGAGGTTTAAGGTGGTCTGAAAACATTGCATACCCGTTCCATCTTTAATACTGTACCTTGTTGTGATTATACTGGATGGTACTCTGGCTGTATAAGGCACACCATACACTCCGTCTTTAACACCAAAAGACACACCTCAGCTCACACAATTAAATAGACTCTTGACATTATTTATTTATTTATTTGGGGGAACAAGAGGTTTATTCCCACTAGAAATTAATTTAATTGTCATTATTTTTCAAGTAGAATAATATAATGTGAAAAAACTGACCTTCTGATCATTTTAAACATTTGCATAGTAAATATGTTTTTTTTTTTGTTTTTTTTTTAAGAGTTTGCAATATCTAAGGCCAGTACAGAGATTGTTCTGGAGTCTGTTTTTTCTTTCTTTTTGGAATTATTACAAGGACTGATTCCTGGGCTTTTAGAAGCACGCCAAAGACTTTATGAGCAAATCGTTAACGCAGAGCAGCACTCAAAAAGTGGAGAAATAGCTGCTATTAAACTGCCACACCGACTGGCGTCTGGCATAAATCATAAGAACAACGAACCATAAATGTAATAATCCCAACACAAGCACATGAAAAAGCCTTTTTTTCTCTCTTTTCTTTTCTCTGGATTTGTGGCGACGCAGAGAATGACGGGAACCCACAATCTCTGGACATGGCATTTCTCTCCACAGGAGAGTCTGTAATAGAAATCCTTTAGACTCTGTACACATTGCATCCACATAGCGACTCTCTGAGGAGATCTGTATTGCTTCGTTACAGTACAATCATCAACCACTGCATTACATTACAGTGTGTGACTCTAACCTAGAAGGACAGAGACTGCATTTCCTCATGTGAGATAGAAAGAAGATAAAGACTGAGTTATATGATAAGTCTGGTGACGCTCAAAAGTGATAACAAACTCTACGAAAAGACCAAAACAATAACTTGATATTTACTCCTGTATGAATCTATAGATGAAATCAATCAGATGCAGTATTTTCTCCTGTCTAAAGGTGATACAGCCTTCTCTGAGACTGAAAATGGAAACTATGTGTAGTATTAGTGAGTCATTTTAAACCGTTTACATCATGAGTAGGAACAAATGTGCTCGGGGGCTGAGTGCCACAGACTGGGCAGGGGACTCTGAAAGCAATGAGACAGAATAATGTATTGTTAGTTTTGGTCTTTCCATGGGATTTGCTGATAAATAATAACCGAAATGTAGAGCACTGCCAGACATATCCTATAAAGTTCACCCTCTCCACATCCACTCCAAACCTCACAAGCTCTGCAATGACTGGCCGCCATTTTATCTCTTTTTTTTGTCTTAAGGTCGAGAGTGAGAAGTAGATGTGCTGAAAGAAGTTAAAGGCAGAAAATGAGAAGAGACAACATGAGGAGCAGAGTGGTGACAGTGGAAGAAGAGAAAGACGAGCAGATGAAACAAGGATACTGGCTTTTTTAGATCATCCATTTTTAACTTTTGAGTGTATTTGCATGTCGTCAGAGAGACAGAAGTGTCCTGAGGAACGTGGGGAGAGGGGAGAAAGAGAGGTTACTTACGTGCACATGGCAAGATCTGGAATGCAATTAAAAACAGCAGCTTAAAGCACATCATATATTAACTACTCTATTCATCCACATAAATACAGTGCTGTTTAAGTACTAACTGTCGCATTTAAGATCTGTCGTTATTCTGATTACAAAGTACCTGTTATGGTATCTATAGATTAAGACACCAGAGTATCATAAACAAATCACATGTCCATTTAAGGCATGGTGATAAAAAATATATTACACAGTGTAGAATTAGTTTCAAAGGCCCGAGTGGACTCTGTGTCTGGAAACTCCTGTCTCACTTTGTTGTTGTCGCTCAGGTGATTTTTTTAGTACCAGGTAGCAATGACTGAGGATTATTTGTAAATCTACAAGTGCAAATTCAGTCTGATCACGTGAAATGTTTGAAACACAGAGTAGATGACTGACACAATGCGCTGAGGAGCGATCGTCCCTTCTTAATTCTGACTGAGCGTTTTTCTCCAACACCTCCATTACCGCTTGGCCACTTTACATGATCCCCAAAAACGTAATTCACGGGTTAGTTTGTCGGGTGTGGCTTTGTCAAAGCTGAGAAATACAACACACAAAACATAAGTCATCCAGAAATGTAGATGATCGCAAGCAGAAACACCACGATGAGGAGTAAACAAATCCTTTTGTGTCTTTCTTGTTTGTAATTGCGTTTATAGCGTTGTATTTTGTTCACACAACTGGAACAACAACACTCCAGAAACACAAAAAACATCCTAAAACTAACTTGACTCTGAGTTTTTGGAGTGTCGCCATCTCCTCACTCGTTTTACTTGTTGTGAATTCAGCAGCAGCACACCCAGTTCTCTTGAAAGAAAAGTACTGATTTTGTGTTGGATGTGAAAAAACTGCCACTGTAGTGAGATGACTTCAACCCGTTTCCTAACCAGTCTGTAAAACTCATTTTAATTTTACCAAAATGTTGGTGTGGACACTTTTTGTGGTTTTAAAGTTCTTTTTGTTTCCTTGAAGATCGAGATTCTTATGATGGGAAAGTTGACTACTGGAAACAGGTTTTAATGCTCCTGTTACAGTGACTAGTTTTTTTTCACAAAATACACAAAAAACACAAGATTTCATTATATAAATACAGAGATGGATGATGGCTGGAGACTTCCCCAGCACACCAACTCATCTCCATCTTGTTCCTGCATTAGAGGTTGTAGCCAACAGCTCACGGCTGCCCGTGTGACATCAGATTTGTTTGTGACTTTTCCTTACGACTAATTGCTGGGAAAAAAAACCCCCAAAAAAACAACCAGCTGACCATGTTCTCTGAGTCTGCAGCTGATTGTTACAGAGGAATGAGAGTGAGTATATTTTATAAGAACCTACGGCATTTTACAGACTCTGAAGTCTTTGACGTCCCTTAGGACTCATCTGTGGCTTTGCCCTGGACCTGGTGGTGACTGTTGTTGCAGTGAACCTGTGAGAGCTGCAGGCTGGTGTGGAGGACGGAGCTGAGGCAACACATGGACTCAATCTCCTCAAGCAGGCCTTGATCCTGCACCACAGCCGCCCCGGAGCCATTACCCTGACCCAGACACAGGCCCAGCCCCAGGAGCCCCTCTTTGGACACTTCTTTCTCCCAAGGGACCGACATAGCTGACTGTCTGTGCTTCGACGGGCTCTCCTCAGCCTCCTGGTGGACCTTGCTGCCCTGCCTCTGGAGCGCCTTTTCCTGGTATTGCCTCACTGTCTCCTTGGACAGCACCTTCCTTCTCAGGATGCCAGTGGAGGAAGTCTGGTTCTGGGTCTCAGGAGGCTCGGTGCTGGTTTGGGGGTCTGAGATGGTCCGAGACCGGCCCCCAGGAACAGGAGAGTAGTCTGGGCGAGAAACGGCCGCCAAGGAACCGTAAGTGTCGGAGGGAGTGAGAGATGGCAGTGTGGTCGTAAGTCTATGGGACGCTACAGGGGAGTAGGAGAAGCGGTGTCCTGGTTGTCGTCCTGAATATAAATGGTGAGTGCCTGGCTTGGCGTTGGGCTGAGGGGGGCGTGGTTTGGAGACATCAGGCGCCTGGTCTGGGGGTGCAGCAGCAGTGATGGGCGCTGGAGGAGCTGCTGCTGCAGGTTTCTTGGACACCTTCATGCTGCTCTTGTTGGGCTGCCTGCGTGGGGATGGTGGGAGGTGTTTCCCATGGACTGCGCTGTCGTCCTGGCCCATGTTCCAGCCCTGATCTCCAACTCCACCACCATCACCTTCACCACTCCCATCTGCAGGTTTACACTCACTGGAAGGTGTTGGCTTGGTCTGCAATAAAAGAAACAAGAGAAACCTTGATGAAGAGACCCAGGTGTCTGCAAATCTCAGCAGGTGAAAACAGTATTTCATGTGCACCTCAACACCAGCTGCTGCACACATGCATGTGAGGAGTGTTTATAAATCAACAGATATGCACGCCTGAAAATGAGACATTAAACCTGATTGTAATGTCTCTCTGAGTGACACTGTACTACTGTAATGAAGTCTCAGTGTGAAAAATGGCAACATGTCTGAAGCTGAAAAGAGACATTAGGAGGCAGATAAATGGACGTTTTGTGCACATAGGTGATGGATTCTGTAAAGCCAAATAAATTGGTCAATGCAGAATTCATGTCTATTTCTAACCATCTACCCTTAATCTATCAGTATAGCATCGCATTAATATTTTAGAAAGTTTAAGATTAGGTTATGTTACTAGGACTTAATAATGATTATTCCCTCTTAAAATCTCATGCAGTCTCTCCATCTTACGCACCGGGGCCTTGTAATCTAAATCGTCCATGGACCTGAAGAAGTCCAGACTCTTGGCAGCACTAAGTTTGCCTTGCTCCAGTGTCGAGGTGTTTAGAGAGTCCAGTATTTCCTCCAGCAGATTCATCTGGCCTGAGTGGGAAGCGTCGATGTCAAGCTCCAGTGAGTAGGAATCGTCGCTGTCTTCAGTGTAGGAAGGAACGTCGCCGCTGTCCTCTGAGGAGATTCTGTGTTTAGAGGAGAAACGACGCTGTTGAACATCATATCATGTTTCAGAAGAACATTAAACACTGATCCATGATGGGAACTCTCAAACATAACATTTAATGTACACAATGTTTCCACTTGGGGGCAGTGTTATCATGAGTAAAAAGACTGAGTTTGCTTGGAAATGCACTTTTCACCAGACTATCAACTTTTTCTAGATAAAATGAATCAGCCAGTCACAAACCTTGACTTACCTGACATGCACAGTTTAAGAAGCATGAGAACGGCCTCAGTGACAAACTACTGAGAGGCAACAGGTCAGAAAAGGAGGACTTACTTGCTTGCACTGTCCAGCTCGTCATCATCAAGTCCGTAGCTGAGGTCTCGAGGGCCCATGCTCATGGGAGACTTGCTGAAGTTATGCTGTTAATGAGAATAACACAGCGAGTGGTTTCAGTTAGACAATAACACTGGGATAAAACAATACAAGTGGACTCAGGGGGAGCCTCAGCTTAAAGATACAATATGGAGTCTAGACAGAATGTGGTGTTCTGCTGAGGTACAGTTTTTCATAAAAATACGACTTGGGACTGGGTAGAAAAAAGATGCAGGTCTGTGTTTGGTGGGTCCCCATAAGACAGGAGTACTAGCTTGTTTTAATGAGTCTGAACCCTCAGGGTTGAGACTAAATTTGTCAAATTTGAGTCTGGGGATAAAAATCTTTAATATCCCCTGCAGTGTTTTTATCAAACTCAGCAATATACGTGAACTACAAGCTACTTACGCACTGTGAGTTAAGACGAGGGCAACAGCACAGATCATTTGTATTGCAGAACCAGTGCATGTGATTGTATTTGTCACTGCTGCGTGTTGAATGATCAGCGTGTACTGTAGTTGTCTGACACAGTTTAATAAGCCACCTGTGTACCATGTTTAATGGGCAGGTTAAAGAAGAGACAGAAGCTTTACAGAGCGGGGCAGGACCCTCCCCATGGGAGCCCAAATCTGCCCCAGGCCACTTATTAACATGCCTTCCACTACGACGCACATGTTCCTCCCTCACTGCGAGTGCATGTTCGTTTATGTTAATACTATCTTTCATTTTCTAATGTACACGCTTTACCTTTCGCCCATTTACCTTTTTCTACACTGACACTCACCTCCTACGTCTAATATCTGGCGATATCTCATATCATCCTTCTCTGTGTTTTGTCCACATGTAGGCAGTATGAGGATACAATAAAGGATGTATGATATCACTGCTAAGAATCTGTGTGTGCACTGCAGTGTTTTGTTTTTTATTTTTACACTTACTTGGCTCCACCTCTTTTTCTCTCTGTGTGTTTCTCTGTAAACTTACGTTAGCCACATTATCAAAGGCCAGTGCTGAGAAAAAGGCTCTTTACAACCCTAAAAGTGAGCGGAGCACAGGGGGTGTGTTTAAGAGGTGAGGATCGTAGTGTTTGTGTGCTTGCACTGCGGTTTTGGGTTGCAGGGGAAAATCAAAGACGCGAAAGGTGAAAAAATAGTGAGAAACATTTATGTTAAAAAATAAATAAATAAAAACTGAGCACAAGACAAAAAAGACCAAAGGAGGAAGGTAAGGAATGAAAGAGGGGAAGGAAATGTAGAGAGGTGAGGAAAGATTCCTCAAAGCCCCAAAGAATGATGGGAATGGTGGGGGTGGGGGTCAGTATTGGAACTGTGAACCAAGCCGGTCTTGATTAGCCGACACAGTGCCAGCCAGACAGGCGGAATGTAACGTGTGGCTGGCCTGGCCTCATTTAGGGCCTGTGTTCGGCCAGGGAAGACACACACACACACACACACTCTGACTCGCACAGTCAGACATGCACGTACACGCGCTCTCTCACATACACACACTCAAGTCACATACGCACCCTATTACAAAAAAACACAAAGAGTTAAAGTGCCATTTTCTCCATAAAAGTCAGTGGAGGAGATGTGTGCAGTAGCCACTTAAGCCTCTCAGCCATCGGGCTAAACACGAACACATGTGGTGGCACTGCTGATTGGCCAAGCTGTTCCCCTCCATGGTAGCTTGGAGCTATAATGAAAGAGATTTGAGAGGGGCTCAGGCCTGGGATCCCTAAACAGCCTTTAATGGATTCCTGTGTCAGGGCAGTAAATCTGGGGCCAGGCCGAGATGCCAGCCAGCCAGAGCGGGCCAACAGAGTGGAGATGCACCTGTGAGATACTTGAGGAGCGGAGGGGAGGGAGGGGGAGCTGGAATACTTACAAACATTACAAACACACGCACTGTATGTTTATGGCGCGTGCAGTAATTTAGCCTGTTCATTTGTGTGACAGGGCTGTGTGCAGGGAAGCAGGGAAGCAGGGCCTCTCTCTGCGTTTAGGTGTTTATTAAAGCAAGGTGAACCCAAACACAACCAGACACAGGTCATGAAGCCTGGCCCTCTGATCTCGGTTACAGCTTTGGTGCCGTCTACCTGAGAGGAAGTTCCATAGGGAGCAGTAAATGGATGGTACCTCACTTCACGGCTTTATCAATTTGTCATTCCTTCTCTTCACTGTGACCCTTTAGTGCAGCAGTTAAGATTAAACTATTTACAACAACCGAGCATTTTACGATAGAAGCGCCAAATTTGGCGCAGGAGTGGGTTTTAATCCTTTTTGGTTTTTCAAAATGGCCAACATGTTGTATTAATTTCACTGCTAATGTGAGGTACTAAGTATGTTTTTGTCAGTTACTTGAACATAATATCGCGGCTCCTCCAGAGCTGTCAAAACCAACAAGAAGCAGTTAAATTTGAGATCTAATATTAGACGTAATGTATGTCATTGTAAAAGAAAAAACAACAACAACAAAAAAAATAGACTCTTCAAATTCAGACATTCACAATGAGATATTCTCAACCAGAGCAAACAGGTTCTGTGTTGAAGCTGTGACAGCTCTGCCACCATCCCATAGCTCCCCAGGCCTGACAGGACAGTGGAAAGCATGAAATAGCAGAACAACAGATTATCATACTGTGCCTTCATTAGCTTCTCGCTGTCGGCTAATGCAAAGCTGAAAGGTGAAAATGAAAAAGCGATTCTCTCCCTGTGCTTTCCCCCATCTCCCACCTTCTCCCTCCATCACTCAGTGACAGATGTCATTGTCTGGCTCTCGCCTCCTTCCTCTCTGCCACAAGTGAGACTGTACAGATACGCAGAGAGCGAGCGAGGGAGTCAGAGGAGGATACAGCAGAGGAGCAGGCGTCATGAAAATAACAAAAAAAATGGTCAGGGTATTTCAGTAAAACCAGCTCCATCCAGTATTTTGGAAGAGGTAGGAAGGCCTCCTATGTTTCTTAAATCAGAGAAAAGATTTGACATCTCAGCTTCTCTTGCAAAGTGAACTCCTTTTTTTTTTTATCCTGTGGGAATCATCTCTTCATTATTTTTATGTTATTTTGTGATTATAGTACTTTGGCGTCTGTGTCCCTGAGTATCTGGCTACAGAAGAAAAAGAATCCCGACTCCCTCCAGTTTTGTTTTCAGATATAAAAAACAAACAGATACCAGTCGTCACTTCTGGGTTGAGAGTAAATGAGGGCAGAATGGTTAACATGACTAAATTATCTTTTATTCTAACTGTTCACACTTTCAATTGGAGCCTCCAATGAACAAAAGAATTAAATATATCTAAGGGACCTTGAAAAAAAGTCTTCAGATTTGATATTACAAATTTCATTTCATTTCTGTGGTCATGAGGGGAAAATAGTCATCATCATTCATTTTAGTAGCTGCATTTGGAGAAACAAACTTTCCCCTCCTATTCCCTTCCTTCCCTGCATGACCGATTATGCGGAACAACTATGCCTCTCTGTGACAGGGCCAAATGCTCGCGGACTTTAATAGCAAGTCTTACATTATACATTTCATATGGTATTTCTGAGTGGGCACTGATCTCACAACTTGGCAGTGTATGTAAAGAGATGCTGGTAAAATGCAAACAAACCTTGGGGAGAGGCAGAGGCTTTGTAGAAGTATGGCCAAGTCTGTGTTTGCCTGTTTAAGAGCTGCTCACTCGAAAGGGGGGGGGGGG
>OMNW01001048.1:39521-50318 GCA_900303245.1 Selene dorsalis | reverse complement strand
CGTTACAGGTAATAAAGCAAACAAGACGATAAAAAGCAAAGAGGAAAGTCAAGAAAGAGACAAAACAATACCAACACAACCAAAGAATCAAAGTTGGATCTTTTTTATAAATATTTGATGTTATAGTATTTAGACGTCATTTCTGTATGTCACTGAACGTCCCTATACTCTTGTATACTTTCCTCAAAACCCAGTATTATAGTATCGATAAAATCAGATTAACATTGTTTTATTCATCTGACTGATACTCATGTGTAGTGGTGACTGTGTCTGCAGACCTCCCCCCTTCTCTGCCTGTATCTTGATGTCTTGGTGTAGCCGGGACATTTGTGGGCGGAGTTGGTGTCAGGGGCAGCGGGGCGTGTCCAGGTGAGCCCGAGAGGTGGGGCCCACATTGAATGTTGTGTTTACAAACTGCAATGAACAAACCTATAGACTCTCCATTTAAGTAGTCAGACATTGTTGTACTGACTCACACTGACACCTGGTGGTAACATTACATCACTAATGTCTTCAAAATGAAAAAGATTTCCAGCAACACACAAATCAATGTGTAACATCGTTGTCCTGGAACAATAACTGACCGACATTCATGCACTCGGTCCTAAAATGTCCACAAGTCAAAATACAATACATTTAATGGGCCTAATCCCAAAAGTAAAAAGTGACTATATGTTCAGATTTGCTCTCTCTTCTCTCAAAAAAAAAAAAAAAAGTCTTTCACTGATGATGAAGATATTTTCCATAAACATCTCTGATATTATGAGATAAAACGTGTTATTGATTGTAGAGATGATGTGAGTGTATAATGCAATCACTGGCAGTGTTTCATCAGATGTGATGAAACACCCACCCACCACACACACACACACACACACACACGTGCAACAAGACGTGGCTCTCTAAGGCCTTTTGTGGTGTAATTACGTCGTCTTGAGTCGTATTTACCACAGTGGCTTAAATAAATGCACCTGACAAACAAACACCAGAGAACAGGAAGAAAACTGAGAAACAGAAAACATCCTAGAAGAGCAGATGACTGAAGAGCCAGAACCATTTGTGTGATTTTCTCCAGATGGTCTTGAGTCCGTCCAGAGAACAAACCCCTGGAAATCTACATCTCCACTGTAAACGTGACGGGCTGCATGGATTACATTACCGTAAATACCCTGAAAGACTCTGAAAGAGCATGAATGGGTCCATGTGTCAGGAATAAATCTCCTGCAGGCTTTTTTCACGGTTCCTCTTGTTTGTTTATTGCACCGGAGGGATTGACATGAAACGACTCTGAATCTCTTATATTAGATCTGTTAAATTCATTTTTCTTTGTTTGATGTTTTTCAGGCTTTGTGTGTGGTGTTTTGCACTACTACACAAAATGAATGAATACAAAAAATTGTCTGTGCCATTTCTGTTTTTACTTGGGCTATTTCTGTATTTCCACACAAGGCTGAAGTTGGGACCGCCCACCTAATCATGCACACATGAATAGAAGCAGAAGCATTGAAATACAGAAATGGGCTCGATAAAGGCAGAAATGGTGGAAATAAATTCTTTAGTTACTTGAAAACAGAAATATAATTTTTCTAAATTTCTATGCATTTATTTGGGCATTTTATCATTTATTTCTGTATTTATATGTTAAATCTTACGTAATTTTTTGTCCTTGACTTGTGTTTCTTGACTGCAAACCAAATATCCCCCTTATGATAGTATCACATATCGATTTACTAATACTACTACTACTACTGTTCTAAAATATTACAGGACCTGTGTTCGTTCAGGATATTAGCTTCACCCTGGTCGCTTTTTAAAAGTCGGAGCTCACACGGAGGAACGTGAATGCACCGCAGTAAAAGTGAATGAGGAATGTCAGTGCGCGTGTGCTCCGGTCGTTACGGTAAACCCTCCAGGAGGGTTCTGTACGTGGCAGCGACCAAAAACCCCTCAATCCTGCTCACTACCGGGGGGTTACCGACAGAGACCTGGTCCGCAGACCGAAGAGAGACGTTCCTCTGTGGAAAAAACACCGGAAGATAACGGTAAGACAACGTTAAATATTCGTTTTAACGAGCAGAGAGAAACCCCCGTGTTTATGTCACTGGAGCTGGAGGGGAGGCTGAGACGCTGGGGCTCGCGTGCGTCCTGCTGAACATGCTGAGGTGATCAATAACCGGCTCCGACAGGTTCGTTTTCTCGTGGAGACGTGAAGGGCACCGGGCAGGTCCGGTGAACATCTGACGGACACACACACATATATTTATATATCACCGGGGGATCTGTGTGATCACCGGCGGGTTCGTCTCAGTGTAACCGGAGACACAGCTGAGCTGGGTCGGTTACATGTTTCACAGCGACTCGGGAGAAAGTTTGTGGAAAGTTTGAACAAACTTCGTGTCCGCGTGTCTCAAACGCTGCTGCTGCTGCTTTGTTGATTTTTATCTCACAATGACGTCATCCTGTTTGCAAATTATACGCAGTAAATATGAAATCTCAGCGCGTGCAGCATGTAGCTCTCGTGCACGGACCCAAAGTGTCAGGATTTCTAGAAACAACTGTCCGGGGCTGACGTCACCGGCGCGAGGGTGATGAGCTGATCCTGGATCAGTGAAGACTTTGACCCGATTTTTTACCAAAACACACCAATTTAATCAACGTTTTCTGAGTCAGATCTGCAAAAAGAGAAGAAAAACTATTGGTTTATTACTGATTGATTATGGCATATGGTCAATAAAAGCTGCAAATTCTCACCTTAGGGAACCTGAAACCAAGAAATGATGCAATGATTTTTCCTTGAAAAAGACCTAAAAAATTATTAGTTATGATAGTTGCTGAACATTGATTAACCAACTGATGGGAATATACTTCAGCACTGTAGCTAATTATCGATTGATCAGTCAGTAAACTGTCTTAAATCAATGGAAAAACAACAGCACAGTAACATCTTCTAATGTCCTGATACCCAGTTTACTGAAGCCTAAGTTAAAGAATCATTTCTGCTGTTGAGATATAAAGTAATACGCAGTAGATTAGGGCTGTGTATTATAAAGAATATGATAATACAATGAGATGTATTCTTAAGGGCCGTGATATATTGGGATATTTCTTTCCAAAAGTATATTTTATTAACACAAAATATTGTATGTTTACGTCTATACATTTAGATTCAGAACAGTTTTTGTGTTTCATAGTTCCTATAATGTCCTGCGTCACTGTCAAAGGTGATGTAAATATATGCAGAATATAATTTCCCAGTATTTTTTTTTTTTAAGCTCCTCTTGTCACCATCTGCCTCCTTTTCCTTATTTCCTCATTCAGGTTGTGTCTCAAATTGAATCAGTACTTGTCTAAGTGTCTCCAGGATTTATATTAGTTACAACATGTGTGTCTTGTTTTATTGAACATTATTTATACAAGTCCTCAGTGTTTACATACCAGAGGTTTTAGGAAGTGCATGTGTGTGTGTGTGTGCATATACATGGGTCTTAAGTGTGTGTCTGGAAACAGAGACTGTGTGGCATCAACAGTTTTGGTCACCATCATTGGTTTTGTCTTATAATAGACATATTGATTATTGAGTATGATCTGTTTTTCCCCCAATCATGTGGCTTCAGAATCTTTTGATTTGCTCGTTGCATCTGAAACAGATTTTTAGTCTCTTAGTCCAACACATGTGGTCGACAGATTCTTGGAAGGATCTTGTTTTGTTTTTTCCCCCTTTTTCTTATTTTATTTTCTTATTTTTTTTGCCAAACACTCAGATTTACAACGCTGCCCTTCCTTCCTGACACTTCACACCACACCGGGTCAGATGAACCGTGTCGGATGTGATCACCTCCTCGGTCTCAGGGACACGGCGTTAACTCGAGGCCGTTAAAGGGGTTACGAGGAGTTGTTTAGTGGAAGTGAAAGTCGAAGCATCTCAGAGCAGCAGGGAGTGATTGAACTCCAGGGAACCTGCTGACTTATCAAATCATCAGTCAAACTTTCACAACGCTGCTGGAGACGCCTCAGATCATTGGGACATTGACTGCAACAGATGTTATTATTACTGAAATCTGATTATAGTTAATCAGCAGATGAGGAGGAGGAGGTGTTGTTCTACACATTGAACTGAAAGACACAAAGTTTGAGGTTTGACTTGAACACTTTTGGTCGCTGGAGGACATGTAAAGCTGTGACGGGCGGTGACTGTCTGAACATGTTCTCAGCCTGTGGATACTGTACATGTTTGTACTGTATGTAGCAGATTATATAACATGCAAGGCTCGCTCTGCGCACATGTGTGTTATTAAAGCATCACTTCACCAGGCTGTATTTTGTCTACGTAGACAGGACCACGGCCGTCGTGGTGTTTACTGATTCACATCACCAGGAAAAATACCTGTTCAGCAGCATCATCAGCCGCGTGTTGCTTATCTCACCGAGTTCACCGCTGCAGCCAGTCAGAGCACAAAGCAGCTGCATGGCGTCTCGTCTGAATGATGAACGCTGCGGTTTTTCTGGCATACAGCTCTCGCTCTTATCAGCAGGCTGTAGATGGCCTCCTTCGAACCGCACCAAAGTGCTGGGATTTGCTCTTTGCTGCCAAAATGTAAAAGTAGGGACGTCGTAAAGAGCTGTGATAGGAAGCAGGACGTTTTACGCAGTGAGTCTGTGAGTTTGACTTCATCAGCTGTGCATGGTTAACTTGACGAACACTCAGATTTAATCATTAAAAGATGAAATAAATGCCATGATAGTCGACTGTTGCAGCCTCAGACCTGCAGATACCAACAGATGTTTGATTCTCTCAGAGCAGGAACCAAACCACAGGGCCGCAGCCCAGTAATCAATGAAGTTTATCAGTTATCTATCATCTGTTGCTTATCTCACCGAGTTCACCGCTGCAGCTGTCAGTGTGCAAAGCAGCTGGCATCTCGTCTGAGTTATGAGCTCTACAGCTTTGTGGTGTGTAGAAAACCCTGTGTCTTCCTCCTTCCACTGGAATCTGCTCTTCGCTGCCAGAAATGTAACGTAGAGACGTCGTTGTAAACTTCTGCGATACAAACCCACCGAGCTGGATGTTTTTTTTTTCTGCACCTGCGGGTCTGGAAGTCTGGCTTCGTCAGCTGTCCGAGTTAAATGGATTCATATTTAGTTCTGGGAATCACTTCTGGATGAATTTTTTTAAATCTGTTTTTATCTGTATCGTTTTTCCAGTGAAGTCAGAGACACAGACTGCAGATCAGTCTTTTCCTCATTTTTTCCCCTTTTGAGTTCCTGTTTTCATTTTAGTCATCCCACTCACTCACACTTTAAGTATATTCTCTGATTCTGACATTTAGATAAAAAAAGACGATAGCTTCACTCGCTCTTCTTCTTAAATCATGATCACTTCCTGCTTCTTGGCTTTGATCACATTTGCATTAAAAATCCAATTTTCCAAGTAAACAAAAAGTGAAATGTGAGATTAAAGTTCAGTTGCTCCATCACAGACTGGATCCCACCAGACTCTCTCTCTCTCTCTTGTTTCTTTGGTTTTCTTATCGCTCTCTCTTGGATTGTTTTTAGATGATTGTTTTGGTTATATGGAGGTGAGGTGTGGCTCCAAAGTGTTGGTTGGAAAAGAGCAGAAGAATTCATAACATAGGACTGAACAAACCAATAAAGAAACAACTACATCTTCCTACAGTGACACATTCTCTGTGAAAGCATCGTCAGAGCCAGTGAGAGAACAGAGCGGAAGCCATGTTTGATTTTTTTTCATTTGAGGAGATCATCATCTCATCACATCCTGTTGTCTCCTCTCCTCGATGCTGTTCACCCACGTTTCCCCACAGAAACGCCAGGAAAGGGTCAAGACCTGGGGAGTGAATGCGACCGGCCTCTTTCCAGGAATGTGACAGGGTGTTAGAGCCTGCAACAACAAGCAGGGCCGTGTCTGGGCCGAGCGAGCGAGCGAGCGAGCGAGCGAGCCATCGCTCAGGTCAGGTCAGCCTGTAAATCACAAAGAGAGAGAGCTGTGTGTCTTTTCATTTGTAGCGCAGGAAGTGAAGCGTTTTATCGATGTGCCACTGGAAGCTGGTGGGAGCTCGTCTCCCAGAGAAAAGGAGCTGAGACAGAGATTTATGAAGCTTTTGTGTCAGCGAGGAGTCGAAGTTCTCACATGAGAGTGAAGGAGTTTTTCTGTGTTTACAACACCGAGGTGAAAAATCTGTGGCGTCTTTGTCTCGCAGTGTTTTCTGGTGAAATGGACCGATTCCATCTCAACAGGAAATGGCTCCAGTTGCTCTCAGTTGACAGCTGGACATATTTTTACTTCATTTTTTTTTTTTTTTTTGGACATCACAACACACAGACTGCTGTTTCATTAACCTTCGTGTTGAGTTCATGCTTTTGTACACTTCCCTGTCCGTGCCCCATCCACGAACTGTGTTCACCCAATGCATCCAATCAAAACACTATATTATTTTCTTGTGTTTAATTCAGTGTGATTTGTAAGAATATTACCCAGCAGGCATCTCAGAGACATTTTTAATCTACTCACATTTATTTTTTATCTCTGTGGTGGTGTGTGTTTTATTTCTCCATCTGTGGAGAGAACGCCAGTGTCGTCTCGTCCCGTCACACCTGCTGACAGACGCCAACAAGTCAGGACACCTCTGCAGCTCCGTGGAGGAGAGACCAGGAAGTGCCAGAGAGTCGCAGCAGATAACACGGTGCTCTGTGAATTTTTAGGTCCAGTGAACTGTTTTCTTGTCTGTTTACAACATCTATGTCATGTCTGCCCGTCCTGGGTGAGGGATCCCTCCTCTGTGGCTCGCCCTGAGGTTTCTCCTGGTTTTTTTCTTGGGAGTTTTTCCTCAGTCGATGTGAAGGTCAGAGGTCAGAGGATGTTGTCATGATGCTGTGTAAAGCCCTCTGAAACAAACTGTTTGTTGCCGTGCCGTGCCGTGCCTTAATGAGACGGTGATAGTGTCGTTCATTAACTACTGAACCTTAAATATCCAGCAGCACCTGTGTCTTCTGAGCAGGTATCCACTCCCACAGGTGTCACAGTGAACAGACTTGTCACAGTTTCTGAGGTTTCATGTTAGTCGAGCTTTTGATGATGAGGCTGATTCGCTCTGGAGAAACTTCACAGTGACTTGCTGAATGTTTTCAGGTCATTTACAGCCTTTCACAGACGATGAGTCCAAGTATTGTCTCAGATAAATGAACTTGTCTCTTCCTCCATGTTTATCTAACAGGCGACGCTGTTAAAGACTGTGATAATGTCTCTGGCACGCCCTCCTCTTTCCCCACTCAAGCTCGCTCACTGGACGTTTTCTCCTGGATTCGTTTTTTTTCTGCGTTTCGATGACTCACTTGCTCTCTGACATTATGTCGACATCTCATCCTCCTCAGGCGAAGATTAAGTGTTTTAACAACCTCACAAAGTGATTCTGGCATCAGCAGCAGAAACAGAGTGATTTTTATTTTGTCAATCATGATGATGTGAAACGATTTCTTCACCAGACAAAACAAACCAAACCAAGCTGCCACTTTCCTTTTTTTGTTTCCTCGGATACTGATGCAGACAGAAGTATGCATGTGTGTGCACGTTGTCCTGTGCACACGTATGTGTACGTGCAGTATGTGCAGGGATTTACTGAGAAGTAGATGTGGTGAAGCAGAATAAAGACGATGAAACCCAGGAGGAGAAAGTGGAGCAGTGTTCGCTCAGACAAACAAAGCTGCAGCCTCAGTGTTGGATGGCGAACGGGAAGCCGGTGCCAGACGATACATCATTGTGCTCTTGTGTTTTCAGCCTCGGCTCCGTTGTTGTTGCCTCAGAGTTCACGCAGCTCATGTTCCTCTCGCCCCAGATATAAAATAACAGCGTTACTCATTTGAAAAGATGGACGCGAGTGAGAGCAACGTGGCGACTTCTGACTAGAACACCATCTATAAAAACATAGAAATATGGAGTTTAGACACATGTGATCTCCAAACTTTCTTCACTTTTATCCTCGGGTCACTTTATTAAATCTTTGATGACATCACACTGACTTTGTTTGTGTTTCCTTGTCTTGTCCTCAGCTACATTATATTATAAACATGTCACAGTGTAGAGTTAGAGTTAAAGGTTGAATTAATACTTGAGAGTTAGAGCAGTCATTTGCAGCTGTGGTGTGTGTGTGTGTGTGTGTGTGTGTGTGTCTGTGTGTGTGATACTATTTCACTGGAGCTTTCTCTATTTATTTCCGTTATTAGTCACGAACATGTTTTATTCGGTATCTGGAGACCCAGAACATGGAAAAATAAAACGAGCTGACCTCACATGAACCAGAGTTTTTCATGAGCGCTGTGATTTTTATAATATAATAATCCGCTCATATGCCACTCATCAACATATATTTATCTTTTTTTCCCCTCTGTATCCTTTTTTTTTTAATTATTATTATTCTTTCATAATGAGAACTGGGCACAGAGGCCAGGATGACAGCGGCCTCCCAGCATGCACCAGTGGTGACTCATTTATAGGAAACACACTGGAAACTCTGAACATTGTTTTGGCCATCACTGAGATGTCGTGCGGAAACACGGCATCACCGTGTAAACTGTTGACTCAGGGTAAAACAAACTGCAAGTATTAGTTTAACGTGTCGGTCACTGTGTGATAGAAATAGAAAATAGAGTTTGTGGCCAAAAACGAAAGCAAAAACACAAGTTCAAGTAAAAGTAAAAAAAAATCTCTCCAGTGATGAAGAATAACAGACTGTTCGGCTCCACAGGAGTTTCACGGCTTCATAATTAACTTGTTAATTGATAATGATGTTACATGTGATCTGATGATGTTTCTCTGTGCAGGTTATTGAGTCGGACAGAATGAGGAAGTCGATGTTCTTCATCTCCTTGGTTCTTCTCTGCTGCTGCTGCTGCTGGACCACACGGGCTGAGATCTTCACCTCCATAGGTCAGTGTATGAACAGCTGCGTGAAGTAACTGTTTTTATTTGGTTAAAATTAGAGTTTCATTATTTAGTTTGCTGCACATTTTGCACCCTTTGCCTTTCCCTTCTTTACTCATCATATATTTTGCTGTATATAGTTGTGCATAGTGAATCAGCAGTGCAGTTGACACAGATCATTTGATAATAAACTCAACATTTAATCAGGAAAGTGCAGCTGTTACTGTGAAAATAACTTTGTGTAGACAAAACCTATTGTAGCTCAGGAATGTTTGCTTTTATTTGTCATAAAAAAAAAAAAAAGTTTTAAGTGGAGGATGTGGAGAGTCTACGTTTATTTTTACGTGGCCTGAATAACTTTTTTAGATACATAGTTGTGGTTGACTGATTCTTTTTTTCACATCTGTGCAGAGGTGGTTCAGTTTTATGCTCAGCGCTCAAACACAGGATGAAATCACAACGCCAACAAAAAAAAAGAGCCTGAAAATCCTTTTAAACTGTTTCACTCTCTGATCTAACAAGTCAGTCGTAACACACAGAGATCCTGCAGCTCTGTCTCACCTTTGGGAAAGTACGACATTGAATATACAGTGTGATAGTGTAAATCAATATAATGTTGCTCTACATTGTCCTCGATGAACTCTGAGTAAAGTAAGAGACGTGAGCTGCGGTACAGCTCCTCTGTCCCCTCGTCCCTCATCAAACTCATCAGATACACAATCCAACAACGCTCTCGTGGACCTGCACGTTCGCCACGCTATGAAATGATTATGTATAATTAATGTAGTAATGTAGTTCCGGCTCCGCATTTGCCTCGAAAACAACTCGTGTCTCCTAATGTTACATGATTATTTCACAGCGTGGCGAATGTGCAGGTCACCACTTGTCCACCAGAGCGTTTTGGAGTTGTTGGGTTGTGTATTTGATGAGTTTGATGAGGGACAGAGGACCTTGTACCGTCCACCTCCACTGTGTTCGCTGAGCAGCTCACGTCTCTGCCCCGCGGACCTCAAAACAACATGCACCGATAATTAAAGATAATGAACCTGCTTCTATGACCACAAGGATTATGGCAATAGGAGGAATTGCCAAAAATATTGAACTATCCCTTTAACTTACTTACTTAACTGACTTTATTTGCTTTACTTACTCCAGCAGCAGCAGCAGGCTGTGGTTCAACACATTGTAAAGTGACTGCATGTTTTACCTGATGCATTGATCTTACACTCAGAACTTGTGTGTAGTTTGTGTAATAGTAGACGTCTTGTTTGTGCTTTGTTTCGCCCTCGGGGCTTCATCTCCTGAGTTAAACAGTCTCTTAAATCACTGCTGCGCCCTGTGATAATAAAATGATGAGAGGGCTTTTCTTTCTGCTCCTCTTCACTGTGAATGAGTCGAGGCTGCACGTTTGCATGAGCTTGTTTACTACGAAACCAAATGCTCCCCCAGAGGCTCATGGCCGAACGCCTCTCTGCAGTTTGCTGAGTAATTCTATACAATCACAGACCCACAGCTTTATTTTTACCTCAGTCTCAGTCTGAGGTGAAGAGTGAGAAAAAAAAACAACATTTTATTGGGTTTTAAAGCAAAGAGCAGGACGAGCGTCTCCCTCTGTGTGTTTTCATTAAATAAACAAAATTAAAAAAACAATGATGAAGGAAACTATGAATCAGAGATCTTTTACTCAGCATCTGTCTGTCCTCCTGTCTGTCCTCCTGTCTGTCCTCCTGTCTGTCCTCCTGTCCGTCCTCAGGCCAAATGACAGACCTGATCTACACGGAGAAGGAGCTGGTCCAGTCTCTCAGGGAGTACATCAAAGCAGAGGAGTCGAAGCTGGCTGCAGTCAAAAGGTTCGTTCTGAA
>OMNW01001048.1:26373-39059 GCA_900303245.1 Selene dorsalis | reverse complement strand
TGGGTTTTAAAGCAAAGAGCAGGACGAGCGTCTCCCTCTGTGTGTTTTCATTAAATAAACAATATAAAAAAATCAGTGATGAAGGAAACTATGAATGAGAGATCTTTGACTCAGCATCTATCTGTCCTCCTGTCTCTCCTCCTGTCCGTCCTCCTGTCTGTCCTCCTGTCTGTCCTCCTGTCTCTCCTCCTGTCTGTCCTCAGGCCAAATGACAGACCTGATCTACACAGAGAAGGAGCTGGTCCAGTCTCTCAGGGAGTACATCAAAGCAGAGGAGTCGAAGCTGGCTGCAGTCAAAAGGTTCGTTCTGAAACCAGGGAGAAAATAACAGATAATGAACCCTTTGACCTTTTGACCCCTTTGCAAACCTGTGGTGTCAGGCCCCTTTGTGTGGACATTTTTATGCAGAACAACACTTATTACAACATATTAACAATCCTTTAACCATTTAGTTCAATGTGAAATCCAATAACATGTAGTGTGGAGACCAATACTGTATAGCTTTAACATGATGAACATGTTGTCTGTGTCTCAGCTGGGCCAACAAACTGGACGCTCTGACCCGGGTGTCCACCTCTGACCCGGAGGGTTACCTGGCTCATCCAGTCAACGCCTACAAGCTGATGAAGAGACTCAACACCGAGTGGTCGGAGCTGGAGAGTCTGGTGCTGCAGAACCCGTCCGACGGTGAGAGAATCAACCCCAGAGCCAGAGCAGCGTTTATGTTATTCATGTTATTCACGTTATTAATCTTCAGCTTTGCTGCAATAAAACCGCTCTGTCTAATTATCGAGCTGCTTCCAAGAAACGATTCGTTGGCCTTGGTTTATCTGCGTGAAGTCGACTCCCTAAATATCTGTGAGTGTGTGTAATAACACGTCCACCCCCCACCGCCCCACCCCCGACATCTGGACTGGACTGTTAATGTTGTCCAGCGTCAGAAAAGTGTTTCTGCTGCTGCTTCGGTCATTTTTCAACCTTCCTGTTGACACTGCGTTCATTCCACCTTAAAATATCCCCTCACCTTGTACAGTCAACATGTGAACGGCAGCATTCAGCGGCTCCTCTCTGTCCCTGAGCAGGGGAGCGTTCACAGCCACATCACAGCTCTCACAGCGTGCACAGAGGAGATTTCTGACGCATGTTGGAGCTGCAGCTGCTCCTCATCTGCATATTTTGGCCATGTTCACCCTTTGTGTGTGTGTGTGTGTGTGTTCATGCATGTTCAAACTTGGCTCCATGTCTGTGTCAGACTGACGAAGTGTGTAGAATCTGTGGACGTGGCCTCGAGTCATGACTCATTTGACTTCAGCCACATTTTTCTGCCTCTTTGTGCAACATGAAGATGGTCTGGTTGTCCATGAACGTGGTTGTGAACGCTGCTCAAGGTTTTGCAACGGTTTTACGACATCTTGCATGGACGCGGCTGCAGCACGGACTGTACAGATACATCTACCACTGCTGAAGAGTGTGTGTGTGTGTGTGTGAGAGAGAGATGAAGCAGTTTGATGGAGGTGGAGAAAAAACAGTCTTTGTGCAAACTGTGCTGCAGGCGTTTCCATATACAGTAACAACAGTATAACTCAACTACACCTGGTTTTACACTCCCAGAAGGATATGAACATTTTTTTGTGTTAAAAATCAAGTCTGGTTCATTGAGTTTGGGAGCAGCAGTGATTTGGAGGTTGAAGGAGTTTCTACTGAGAAACAACACAGGAACATTTATTTTGAAAAACACAACAAAACTGAACTAGTTTCCTTTTATTTCTGTATATTATTATCATTATTCATCAGCTACACAGGAGACACTGAACTATAAACATGAGGATGAAGTCAGTCGCTCGCTGCCTTTGTATTCACTCTCTCTGTGGCAGGAAGGTGTGTGTTGTGTTTTCTGACTGTGGCTTCTGAGTGTGAACACATCAAAGATTTCAGCAACAACCTCTGTTTCCTTTGTTTTGATCGATATCGTTTTGTTTCAGACACGGTGAGACAGGAAAAGAAAGACAAAGGGTGATATAAAGTTTTATTGTTCAATGTACTAAACTGTCACTTTAAGAGAAAAAATACCCCAAAAGACTGAATCTTGGAGAATATAAAAGGTGTAAAAGCTTCATTTACATGTGATCTGTCAATATTTTCTATCAGTTATTGATGCAAAAGAAGAAAAACTGACTTTTAACTGTTTGAAAGTTACGACAGTTTGAGGTTTTTTGTTTTTTTTTGGTTCGTAAAAGGTGCTGAATTATAACTTGGAACATTTTATAAACGCTGGTGGTGGTTCGTTAATTCACCATCATCTTTGACATTTATCTCGTGTAAACCATGTCTTCGTTTCTGTCTCCAGGGTTCGTCTCCAACATGTCCGTACACAGACAGTACTTCCCAGATGAGGAGGACGAGACGGGAGCAGCCAAGGCGTTGATGCGTCTCCAGGACACATACCAACTGGATTCAGAGGCTTTTTCAAGAGGAAAGCTGCCGGGTAACGGAAACAATAAATAAATAAATACATGAATATGGAGCGTGTTAAAGGCTTTCTTGTAAAAAAACCAACTTGTTTTGGAACATCTTTGTACCATTAGGTGACATCAGGGGTCAAAGGTCAGGTTATGATGAGTTTTTGACTGATGATTAACAGATCTAATGGTCAGAAAACCTAAAAGTATTAAAACACATCATGGCTTAGAAACAACAACTAATTAATTATAAATAGTCACCTAAGAAGCATTTAGGGCGGAGCTGTTGTAATCTTCCACTGGCGTCTGTCTACAGCCCAAGGTGGATGTACCTCGGAGTGAGAGGGTGTGTACCTGAGCAGACCGATGCACGTCCGTGTTTGTTTCCAGCTAATGAGGCACGAGACGTGTTTTTGTATCCGTGACATGTAACGTTAAACTCTGCACCTCTCACAACCTGCCTACAAGAAAAGATCCAATGTCTGTGAAGGAAGAGGTGGATTTACATTTTCATATTTTGTGGTGATGCTTAAACAGGAAAGTAAAATAATAATTAGTCTAGAGTTTTGTTAAAGTTTTGTTTTCATGTGATTTTTACCTGTGATTAATCATTTATGATAAATAGATACATGAACCCCAGCTGATCTCTGGTCAGTTCAGTGTTTTTAACATCACTTTCTCCTGCTTCAGGTTTACACTCCAACGCCCTCCTGACCGTGGACGACTGCTACGACATGGGGAAGACGGCCTACAACGAGGCAGACTACTACCACGCCGTGCTGTGGATGCAGCAGAGCTTGAAGCAGCTGGACGCCGGCGAGGAAGCTGCGGTTTCCAAGGCGGACATCTTGGACTACCTCAGCTACTCTGTTTACCAGATGGGAGATCTTCCTCGAGCCATCGAGCTGACGCGCCGGCTGGTGGCTATCGGTAAGAAGAAGGGTGACGGGGTTCAACTTTAGAGAAACTAAAAAAAGGAAGTGCATTTAACTAGTTTTTAAGTAGCACTGTTTGCTCCCTGGTTTGGTTAGATGACCAGTACAACCACAGTCTCCCACAATGGGATAACCAGTAGGTTGTCTTGTTGAAGTTTCAGCCTCCACCCTCCTCTCTCTGCAGCAGGGTGGAGTCCCTCCACACTGAGGAGGGTGGTTTCTAACTCTTATTTTAGTCCCTGTGTGTGTGTGTTTACAGCCACAGGCTACATTAGTTGTCAAGTGAAATGAGTGGAGGTGGAGCAGATGGAGCAGAAACAGACTCAAACTGAAACAGGAATAAAAATCAAGACTTAAAATAGAGAAAGAAAAAAGGAGGAGACTGTAACTGATGGTCCGTCATCATCGAGGTGACACTTTCGTTGCTGGTCATCTGTTTAGTGATAATGTGAAATGCTTAATACATGATTGCATCATATTTAAGTCTTGTATGAAACTTATTATTATTATTATTAATAGTAATAGTAGTAGCTTTTCTATATTTTATGTAAAAAGTTAAATATAAACACTGAGAACTGAGTTCATTGTCTGTTTATTGTAAATCGAAGTTTTTGTGTCTTCTCCACTCATCGTTTGTCTCTTGCACCGACAGAACCCAGCCACCAGAGGGCAGGAGGAAACCTGCGGTACTATGAGCGGTTACTGTTCAAGCAGCTGAACGAGCTGAACCAGGCCTACGAGCCCTCGTCTGAGGAGCCCATCCAGCTGGGAACCTACAGCCGACCTAAAGACCACCTCCCAGAGCGCGAGGCGTACGAGGCTCTGTGCAGAGGAGAGGGCGCCCAGATGGTGAGTCAGGAAGATGAGGACAAAATAAAGACATTAATTGGTCTAAATTAATTCAGATATAGTTGGTTTAAAAAGCATCAGTGCATTAGACAAAGCTTTAAAATCAAGGAATGTGTATTTAATATAAAGAGCAGGATACAAGAACCTGCAGCACAAACATGAAACACACCTTCACTGTGCTGGAGATGTTTGACTTTAATCAAAACACCATGAAAGAAACAGGTTTATAAACTCTTATTAACAGTATTTATTGAAAATTAGAATGAAATGAAGTATTGACAACCCCCATCATGGTGAGAAGAAACACTGCAGTTCCTCTAAATCAAAACTCTCCTCATGTGCCACTGGTTTGATTCAGAAATAAGAAATGTATAACATTATTTATGACATTGTCACGTTATTCTATTTATTTCCCCAGAATGACAAGAGGCGCAGTCGTTTGTTCTGTCGCTACCACGATGGAAACAGGAACCCTCGTCTCCTGCTGAAGCCCATGATGGAGGAGGACGAGTGGGACAGTCCTCACATCGTCCGCTACGTGGACATCCTGTCGCACGATGAGATCGAGAAGATCAAAGAGCTGGCCAAACCCAGGGTGAGGAGAGACGCACTGATGAGATGATGAATTAACATAAAAAATGAAGAGATAGAGAATTAGAAACAAAGGTTAAATAAAGTTAAGTATTTCAAACTATGACTTTAAAATGTGGATTTATCTTTGTGTGTGTGTGTGTGTGTGTGTGTGTGTGTGTGTTTTCAGCTTGCCAGAGCTACCGTCCGTGACCCTAAAACCGGTGTACTGACCACAGCCAACTACAGAGTATCAAAGAGGTAACTCATCCCTGGGCGCCCTCTAGTGGACATGAGTCATTACAACTATATTTATATTAACATGTCTGCAGTTGTGTGTGTGTGTGTGTGTGTGTGTGTGTGTGTGTGCAGTCTGTTGTTGTGTGTTTATGTTGTATTGTGCTGTCTGTGTTCTCAGTGCCTGGTTGGAGGGAGAGGACGACCCCGTTATTGAAAGAGTCAATCAGAGAATAGAGGACATCACAGGCCTCACAGTGCAAACAGCAGAGTTACTGCAGGTAATATAACAACACAGAATCACATCACTGTACTACATGATACTAATAACTTCTTTATTTATACAGCAGCTTGTAAAACAGAGGTTTAAAATGTGCTTCGACGCTACAGAACCTAATAAATGAAGACAACTAATACCACGGGCACATAACGGTGTTTCTGAATCAGTCATTTCAAAACTTAGCCCGGGCGTTGCAAGGGGCAGAAATAATACCACAACATGTAGTAAAGAGGGGTGGGAGTACTTTTGGAAAAACCTGAAATGAAAACATATCTAATATCTAACAGTTGCACGAGGTTACGGCCGTTTTGGGAAAATATTTTGAGAGTTATGAAGCGTGTTCTTGGACGTGAGATTCCCCCCTGTCATCCACAGCCCTTTATCTCAGAGATTTAACAGGAAATGACAGATACCTTCTGCAAATATTGGCTGCGGCAGCGCGTAAATGGTTACAGACAGAGCTTTTAAAATGAAATCAAAAATAGGCAGAAGAAGGGCGGGTGAACAAAGATGAACAAAGGGGGTGTAAGTGAGATAAAACAATTAAAACAAGTTAAGGTATAAGAGTTTAAAAAAAAAAACAAGGCAACAAAAAACATATAAGACAGTGAGGAAAATAAATAAAGATGAATTCATAAACAGAAACAGAAACAACACAGTTTCACAATGTCAGAACTAAAAACAATAAGAAAGTAAGAGATGAAGACGACGACATCACACAAAAGCATTGTAATGTCACAAACAGCAGTTTTCATAATGACTGTTACATTCATACTAATGATCATCATTAAAGACAAAACATATCTAAGAACAGTGTGTTTTCTGATTATTAAATAACACATTGATAACAGATCATAATGTTTGATCGATAATCGTCTTTGTCACTGACCAGGTCGCGAACTACGGAGTGGGAGGACAGTACGAACCACATTATGACTTCTCCAGGGTGAGTTCGCTGTGTGTGTGTGTGTGTTATCTCTGGCAGCCATATTAGATTTTTGAGCTCTATATACAAAAAAAAAAACAAAAGGATCATTGCAAATAAAAAATGACTTGTTTAACTGACCCGGGGTGAGAAAGTACGAGTGGATAAACATGATGAATGACCAGTGTGTGTTTGGACACCTTTAACAGAATAACTGTGTTATCTTTATCGTTTTTATGTGCTGTTAACTCATTCATATAAAGACTGTGAAGTGACCTGTGGTTTCTAATGTTGACTGTATCTGCTGTGAGTGTGGTCAGGGTCCCTCCGACTCCTAGCGAGAGTCTTTTGGTGCTGGGTTAAACCGTATAAACGTCTGTTGCAGCGTCCTTTTGACAGCAACCTCATGGTCCATGGAAATAGACTTGCTACGTTCCTAAATTACGTAAGTACACGTGTGTGCGAGTGTGCAGCCTTTTTTTTTCATCACGTATCTTCTTTATTCTTGAATTTTATCTCTATAGAAAGATGAGCCTGATGCTTTCAAAAGATTAGGCACTGGAAATCGTGTGGCAACTTTTTTGAACTACGTAAGTACGTGCATCCAGTCGCCGTGTGGTTTGAAGGCTCGGGGGGTGGCAGTCGCCTCAGGTCTACGCTCCGTCCTCCTCCTCCTGTTGTTGTTGTTGTAGCTCTCTGGGCGTAGGCACAAGCTCTGGTTCAATCTTGGACTTGGACTGATTGACTTGACTTTCATAGAGACGAACCAGTGGGCAATTTGAGGTTAAACAAAAAAGAAAAGAAGAAGGGGCAAAACGGATCATTGGAGGTGAAATATTAAAGACTAACGTTTTCCCGTCGATCAGTTCCAGTGCATGTTGTGGAGAGTTTTGTTGGCTGGTCCTCATTAACACGCTCAGTTAGAAGACCCTCCTCTTTTTTTTTTTTTTGTTTTACCCCTGTTAACAAAAACACAACTGCACCAGAGAGCAGGAAACACTGTGAACGAAGTTGAACTCCTGCGACCTCAGCCCTCACTACGGTGCATGATGTGGATGTGCTCTGGTAGATTATTGATCTTCAACATGCACGATGAACAAACAAGTTCAAGTTGAAACACTGAAACACTAAAGCTTCAGAAATAAGATGACACATTGACGTTATGTCGTTTAAAACACAGAGGTGAATGGTTTAGAGACTTTTCTTGAACTCATACATGAAACATCTGAAGTCTCAGTTGGAGCAACAGAACGATTTCCTTTTTCTTTTTCTGAAGTTTTTTCCTGAGTCTTGCTTGATTTCTCTCACTGCACAGACAAACTCTCTTAAAGTCACTGATGTGTGAAATATTATTTTGTACATTTCATTTCCTGTCAGACTGTCACAGGACAGATAAGATAAGATAAGACACTTTTTATTGATCCCACTTACGGGAATTTTTCTTGTAGAGCAGATAAAAAACAACAAAGGTAAAAAAATATAAATATATATATAAAGAAAGAAATAAGTTTCTTTTGCAGTTATGAAAACTTACATCTCATTTTCCAGTTAATTACCATTCATTGGTATTTATTAAAAAAAAAAAAGTATGTGTTTTGATACTTTGACGTAAAACTAATGTGTGTTTTTCGAAGCACAGACACAGACGTGTAGTTCGAGGACAGTTGGACATCAGCGTGAAAACACAGTGAAAGTTTCCAACCAGCTTTTTTTTTCCAGATGAGTGATGTGGAGGCCGGAGGAGCCACGGTGTTCCCCGACTTTGGAGCAGTGATCTGGCCCAGAAAGGTAACGCTTTACTTTTTTTTTTTTTTTTTTTAATCACATGACGTCTTCTTTAGAAAAGACCATGGCAGCGCAGGCATCAGTTTATTCAGTGTTGAGCTCAGCGAACAGAGTTAACGTGAAGCCTGTTGAAACATAAATGATCTCCACTACAGTTGGTGTTACATGTTAACCTCCTGTGGAGATGAGCTGTGGTCTGATGGTGTGAGCGGTGGAGGACGAACAGACATCAGACGCTGTCATAGCTGAAACTCAAAGTCAGATGACTCTGGACTGAGTTCAGTCTTGTTTTATTGAACATTCCGCAAAACTGAAGCAGAGCATCATTTTATAAACTGTGATTTTATCAGTCGACACATCTGAGGTGACTCAGGTCACACACACACACGGTCCAGATCACTTTCTGCTCATTTTGTTGCCCGAGCTTCAGAAAAAAAAAGTGTTTGTGAACAATAACGTCGTTGTCAGAGAAACAAAGCTCAGCTCCAGGGTCGCTCCACAGCGCTGGAATAAACCACTCAACCTGAAGGTGTCCCCCGGGTGTCGGTTCTCCGTGTTCCTCCTCCTCCTCCTCCTCCTCCTCCTCCTCCTCCTGCAGCTCCAGATGTTTCCAGATGTTTCCATCACTGTGTCGTGTCTCTCTCCACAGGGGACGGCGGTGTTCTGGTATAATCTGTTCAGGAGCGGAGAGGGCGACTACAGAACCAGACACGCAGCCTGTCCGGTCTTAGTAGGAAGTAAATGGGGTGAGTCACGGTTCAGATCGATCATTTTAAATCGATCAATATATTGAACAGAACCACAAACCTGTCTGAAATCAGCCTTATTATAGTGGGATGACAGTAAAATGAATTAACTGATGATCAGTCAGGTGAAATATTTGAAACAAAAGCATTTTTATTTAGTTTAACAACATTTAGTAAAATGAGATGATGATGTTATTGATGTTTATATTTATTAACCTGTTCAATTCAGCTATAGTATAATGTTGAACTGTTAAACAAACCACAGGATATATAGAATATATTTATTTGTATTCTTCAGTGTTTTCTGTTCGTTTACTTGTATTTATGAAGGTTTTCAGAGTCTGGGACTAAAGTGAATGTTTACCTGCGGGACACATTACATCACAGTTAACCTCTGTAATAATCCACTTATGTTACAGTGGTCAGATGCAGACAGCGCTCTGTGAATATTACAACGTCCTCTGTGTTCATGTTTTTGCTCATAAACACGGAGGACGTTGTAATATTTATTTTAGATGAGTGATCGGAGATCAGAGTTAAACTCAGCAGACTGAAGAGGTTGATCAACAACTGATGCAAACACCAGACGACACTGGGAACAGACCTGCACCACAGGCCCACATCGAGAATCTAGAGCTTTTATTTGACTTAGTTTTATTTCTTTTTATTGTATTTTATGTGTTTTTATTACAGATTTTGTCAAACTGTTTCGTTTGTGTCTTTTCTCCTAGTGTCAAACAAGTGGATTCACGAGCGAGGACAGGAGTTCAGACGACCCTGTGGCCTCACAGAGGTGGACTGAAGTTTCACCCACATCTGAGGAACACATACACACACACACGTACACACACGTACACGTACATGCTCTGTAGTGCCTTGATCCTGGCAATAATCAATCTCTGAGACTCTGCAACACTTTACAGATGTGTTTCCCCTGAATGTGCCGATGTGAGCAACAGATGTTTTTATGAGGAAACGTCGACTCTGGTTGGTTTTTTTAATCTCCTTTAAATTTTTTGAATTATGTTACGAGTGACATGTTTTTAAACCGTAAAGAGGATGAACTCCTCTCAGTTTGCCAACATACACACGTTTTGATATCATTAAATTGAATTTCAAGATTAAGTTAGTAGAAGATCCAGATGTGTGAGATGATCCAGATGTGCTAAATCCTCCCTTTGATACCAGAACCCGGTGTGTGAGTGTTTGAGTGTTTTGTTTTGTTTTTGGTTCTCAGGTGAACAGAGTTTTTTGGGGTTTTTTTTTTTTTTCTTTTTAAATCTCAGACTGCTTTTACAAGCAGCTTTTCAAAAAAAAAGCATCAGTGTTTGTGTTCACACTTAACAGCTCGTTTAGATTTCGGACCAAAACAAAACAAACACGTGGTGTGACTTTAACTAAATGGTGTTAGATTCAAATTTAAATAATTTCAGTCACACACGTGTCTTACTGAGAAACGACAAAATGTTTTCCACACATTTTCAATAAAAAGCAGCAGATAATGAGTGATAAACCTTTATCAACACAAACAACACCAGAGTAAACCATCTACAGCTCTGCAGTGTAATTATACAGCACGAACTAAGGCAGTGTAAGAAAAACACCTTTTCTCTGCTGCGTATTTAAAAAGCAAATATCAGGAAATAAAGAAGCGTCCTCCCCTCTCTCCAACCCAACAGATCAATACTTTTCCTCAAATTCATGCCCAGGACATTGTTATTTATATAGTGTTTAAGTTATTTCATTGTTGTTACATTGTTGTGCCCTTTCCACAAGACGGCAAACAGACAAACAGAGTCAATAAACAGTGGCTTTTACAGAAATGTGTTGTGTCTTCATTCACTGCATCAGATAAAACTACACAGCACTGATTCATATTAATGAGCAGGGAACTATGCAAGTCTGGTCGCTTTTCTGCTGTTTCCTAACCCTCCTCCTCCTCTCTGTCATGTGCATTTGTTTTTTAAGGAAGCCAGTCAGAAAGTATTCCAGGAAGTGATGGATAACATTTTTTTTTAATCATATATGACGTTACAACATGTATATTTGTGTAGTCTTCGCCATCCTAAACAAGAGATTACAGATTACAGGGCACGTTTGTGTCATGGTGCCACAGAGACGAGAGCAGGGACACCAGGGCGGAGGCGTCTGGGATCCTGCAGAGAGCCTCCAGTCTCCCTCTAACAAGTTACAAGGTAAAAATCCTGCAGAGTCCAGATCTCAGTCCAGATCCCTGTGATGTGGACGTCTTGGACAGTGTGAGCACCGTCTTCGGATACAGTTAATTAAGAAAGATAACATTAGAGTTAATGACTCTGAGAGCGTGGTTGGCAAACTGACAGACATACACAGGAAAGACTCACAGAGCTGAAAGACAGATGTTGGACTCCAACAACTCATGTCACTCATGACAGATGTTTCATCTAGTTTGGAAATGAACCAACACACGTTAACGAGAATGAAACGACTGAAACTCTGTTTCTTTTCTTTTTCTTTTTCTGTCATATTCATAACCATTAATGAGCCTCTGTCTTTGGCCCAGATGTTGTACAGTCACATGTCTGACCACACTGTGGAAGTTAAGAGTCAAACTGTGTGACAGAGTGTTTTGTATTGTCAGATATATCTCAGGAGTTTTGTATATTACTATATTATATTCTATATATTTTGGAGGACACAGTTGTTTGTCCTCTAAAACCAACAGTGATGATGAGATAAAACAAAGATGCAAGAAAAAAACATTGGACGTGTCTCGAGTTTGAGACTTTGGAGCTTTTACGTGTCTGAGCTGCAGAGGTGAAGACGAGCTTTAAGGTGAAACGGAGATAAATTATTTACATGGTGTCGGTTGATAAACGACTCAAAGGAGCTGAATCATTTCTCTGATGTTTATGGAAAAGGAAAAATATCGTTGTTGACAGTTTGACTTGTTTTCTGCTCCTTGCGATTGTAGATCTAAATATCCCAGTGTCAGACTGTATATTCATCTGTGTCTGGATTAGTTTGGCTCCTGATCGATTTCACTTTAACAACAGATACTGAAGGAAGTGTCGACCAACGACGTTCTCCCAGTTCAGTTGTCGGACGTGTTTTTTCTTACGTGATGAAAAGTAGGAAAAATATTTATGAATGAAGAGAGAAGAGAACTTCAGTGTGTAAAGTAAAGAACACGCCACAACATGAATCACTGTTTGTGTCTTTCATTCATGTATTTAGAACAAACCAACGATCCCTTACAACCACAACCACAACAACAACAACAACAACCACAACAACAACAACAACAACAACAATGACACTTGTTAATTTCATGGATTGTGTTTTTTTCACAGTTGATTCTAGTTAAGGCCTCACACGTCATCAGACTTTATCTTCTGCCATTTTATGTTACAGGAACAAAATAAAAGTCCAAAACAGAAAACTATACATATTCCCATAGAATTTATAAAAAAAAGTGTCTCTTTGCTGCGATGACGGTCTATGTGACCTTTGACCCACTGAGGTTTAACAAAGAGGTGAGACTGTGGGACGACGACGCAGCAAAGAGGAAGAAAATCAACACGATAAAAAACAAAACAAAATTTCATATAAAACATGTCAGTGATCAACAAATTGACCTTTGTAAATATATTGTGTACATTTTAAATGGTGCGTATACTGTATCTCAAAACAGATACAGTTCAGATTATGGAAGAACAACATGAGACGGTTTCATAACAGTGAGACAAAGTAAAAACTAAGTTGTGCGAACTAAAAGCTGTTGGTGATATTTCTTCTAGTGTACAAAATAATTATTCATGTGAACTGTGACTACGAAGAGTCGACTAAATAAGAAACAGGCGGAAACACACTGAAACCTGTTTAAGAATTAATTCACAATATAACATAACGTTACGTTAA